>ML256691.1:34867-52845 GCA_005239495.1 Nicotiana undulata
GGGGGGGGGGGGGTCCTAAGTTTTTTAGCCTAAAGGATCATCACGTGCAACATAAATAATACTTCGTAACTCCCTCGAGGTGAGATGTTACTTGTATTCTTCAGCGGGCACAAACTATCATCTCCTGCTACCCGATTACTATCTTTATCTTTTTTACCTAAAGCGCACTAGTTGAATCTAAATCGTGCCTTATGCGTGCACTACCCGTCCCATTCCTATGGCCCAAGAGGCGTTTGGAACTCTATTTTGGATGATTTCTAGACTTAACTTAGGCTGCTAAAAATGATAAAACTAGGCGACACACAAAACAAGTTGGACATCATTTAAAGGCAATTAAGGGCTCAAGTTAGCCTCCACACATAGACAACAAATACACGCAAACAAAGTCTCATACTACGCGTTTGATAGTTTCAGAATTGAGGCAAATTAAAGCCATTAAGCCTTATCGACACAGTTTCTATTGATCTTGGGATTCAAACCTGGAGGCAGTTTCAGATGCAAGATGCCATTTTACTGACACGATTCATAAACAACTATATAAACAGTCAAAACCCGGAATGGCCAATTTTGGGGTCTCGATAACATTCCAAGCCCGGTCTCGAGGGGATCAGAGCAAAATCTGAATATCAGCCGCGAGGTGCATTCCTCGAGGAACGATATCGAGGGGTTGATATACCTCGACATAGAACATAAATCGGTGACCATCATGAAAAAGCGGGAAATTCCCAAAAGACATGTGGTTAGAGCTGACCAAGTCTGCAAGAATAGTACAAGTCCGTACCGTGACATTAAATAGATGTACCAGCTGCATTTTTTTGTACTAACTACACATGTACTATGTTGGGATTTCCCCTCCTATTTAAAGGGGACCCTTGTCATTATTTGGGCACATGATATTCACTAAGAGAACAAGAACATTCTCTTCTCTCTAACCAAAACATACTCCATTGTTGTTCTATTGATCTATTGCTTACATTTATTGTATTTCATTGATTGTTCTTCATTTATTACTTATTATTTATCATAAAAGGCCACATTCGAGGCCCTCTTGACTATTATTCCTTCATCGATCATCACCAGCTAAGCACACCAGCTCGACCCCGAGGCTCAGCTTAGGCCAACTCGAGACCCCGTCTCTCGACTGATCGGTTTGCATATCAGCACCATTCTTTTCTCTTATCTCATTTTCCTAACTCACACTCAACATCTATTGCTTGACAACTTGTATTAAATTACATCACATATTTTTAGAACCACAAAATCAAATATAATTGTAATTACCATTCGAAGGTAAACAGTTTTGCGCCCACCATGGGGGTAAAAATAATAGTGATTGTTTTATGTGGTGGGTTACTAAAAAAAACAAGTTATCCTTCACACTTTTTCTTGTCTAAGAATATTTGAGTTCAGGTAAAAAATGTCTAACTCAGTCAATGCACATGAAAACAATAGTCTTGAGGACCATGGAGAAAATGGTGTAGTTGTTTCAGGCGTCGGTGTACAACTTTAAAACCCCGATAACGCACCAGAACCAATCCCCGTGGATGTGGGATCATGTAATACCCAACATGTTGATATACGCTCCCACATCAAAGGGAGTATACGCCGGGGAAACCAACAAGAAGCTCAAAAAACACCAGCTTGGGAGGAAAGAGAGGTTAGCCTTCACGTTATTTTTGAAATGTTGCAGGCACAATAGATGGCTATTGCTCAGCTACAAAGCCATAAAAAAACTCCATGCATTGTACCTACGGAAGCAGCTCCTCGAGCTGAACATGCACTAGAAAGGTCGAGCAACAACGGGTCAGCAGCCGACCCCGCTATTATGAAAATGCTAGAGGACCTCACAAAGTAGATTGAGTCAGGCGAAAAAAAGATAAACGTTAACGACAAAAAGGTGAAGACCTATAACTCGAGGGTCGATCGGATCTCGAGCGCACCCCTGATACTGAAGGGCTTTGATTCAAAGAAGTTTGTGCAAACGCCGTTCCCATCGAATGCTGCTCCGAAGCCCATCCCGAAGTAATTCATAATGCTCGACCTCCCGAAGTACAATGGGACCTCGGACCCCAATGAGCACATCACTTCTTAGACTTGTGCTGTAAAAGGAAACGGCCTAAAGGACGATGAGATTGAATCCGTCCTGTTGAAAAAATTCGGAGAAATGCTATCAAAAGGGGCCATGATGTGGTATCACAACCTATCCTCGAACTGAATAAACTTGTTTGACATGCTGGAAGACACTTTTATAAAGGCATATGCCAGTGCCATGACTGTGCAGTGCAGGCCTTTACCCAAAATTTCAACGAACGGAGCTCGATAGCTTCGAAGCAGCTAAAGTAGAACTTGGTTGAATATCCCGCCGAAACTTGGGCGGATGCCCACAACCAGTATCAATCAAAGATCAGGGTCGAGGACGACCAACTGGGAGCCCCTTCGGGCTCAATATATCCTAACAGGCTCCTAGCAAAGGAACCTAGGCCAAACAAGGAAAGTTACCAACCATACACTGCAGATCGAAAAAACTCCTCAAGGCGCAACATACCCCGAAACCACCGAAGGGTGAATCAAGTCAGAATTCTCGGCGACTCGCGAATAAAGCCGGGTTCGACAAATACTTAAGGCCGGTGGAGGCACCCCGGTTATCTGAATACAACTTCAACACTGATGTTTCAGACATCGTATCGGCCATAGGTAAAATCGAAGATACTAGGTGGCCAAAGCCCGTGCGATCAAATCCCTCGCAAAGGAACCCTAGCCTGGTATGCGAATATCACAGTACTCACGGTCATAAGACCGAAGATTGCAGACAGGACAGAGAAGAAGTGGCCCGATTAATCAGTAAAAGGCACCTCCAAGAGTTCCTCAACGACCGAGTTAAAAGTCACTTTCGAGGAAAAGAGGCAGACAGGAGGAACGAAACAGGAAAACCGCAACACTTTATCTACATGATCATTGGAGGGACCGACGCTCCTCAAAGATCCGTGGTCAAATGGACAAGAGTATCCTCCACAGCGGAAAAGAAAACTCGGTGTTATATGCCAGAGGACATCGTTGACTTCAGGGAAGAGGACTTTGAGAACTTGTCTCAATAAAATAATGATGCACTGGTAATATCCTTCTCTTGAGTAACATTCAGAATAATCGTGTGCTCATGGATCTAGGTAGCTCGACCAACATAATCAGGTCGAAGGTGGTGAAGCAGCTCAGGCTGTTCGATTAAATCATACCCTCCTCTTGAATCCTCAATGGATACAACATGGCAAGCAAGGCAACGGTGGGGGAAATCATCCTCCCGGTCAACATGGACGGAACCTTCAAAATACGAAGTTTCATGTCAACGAAGGTGACATAAGATACAGTGCCTTGCTTGGAAGGTCGTGGACACAACATGATGGCAGTACCCTCAACTCTTCATCAGATAATGATGTTCCCAACAAAAGACGGTGTGAAAATGGTGTATGAAGAATAACATGCAGCAAAGGAGATGTTCGCGGTGCACAACATGGCGCCAAACTCCGTATCCTCCACTTCTGAGGATCTAGAGGACAAACAGGTGCCCGAGTACGATGGAGAAGACTTCCTCACTCCTCAAACCTTTGTTGTCCCCGAAGAATCGGACGCAACAAAATCAACGATCGAAGAACTGGAGCCGGTTGTTCTGATCAAACATATCCAAACCAGAAGGTATACCTGGGAATTGGGTTAAACCCCGAACTCAGGAAAAAACTCATTCAATTTCGTATTCACAACATCGATTGCTTTTCTTGGTCCCATTTAGACATGACATGGATCCCACCGGAAATAACCACCCACCGGCTAAGCGTCGATCCTAGGTTCAAACTGGTGAAGCAAAAGAGAAGACCTCAGTCCGAGGTAAAGCACGCAATCATCAAGGAAGAGGTAAGAAAACTCCTAAAAATAGGGTCTATTAGGGAAGGAAAGTATCCCCAATGGTTGGCCAATGTGGTAGTAGTTCCCAAAAAGGGGAATAAATTAAGAATGTGCGTAGATTATAAAGACGTAAATAAAGCATGCCCCAAAGATTCATTCCCATTTCCCAACATCGATCGCTTGATTGATGCCACGGCTGGCCACGAGATCCTCATTTTGCTCGACTCCTACTCCGGGTATATTCAAATTCAAATGAACTCCGAGGATAGGGAAAAGACTTCTTTCATCACGAAGTATGGTACGTACTGCTATAATGTGATGCCATTCGGGCTCAGAAATGCGGGAGTCACGTACCAGCGCCTAGTTAATAAGATGTTCGAACATCAAATAGGAAAATCCATGTAAGTTTACATTGATGATATGCTAGTTAAGTCCCTGCGCGTAGAGGACCATTTGATTCATTTGCATGAGACATTCGACATCCTTATAAGCTACAACATGAATCTCAATCCCGAGAAATGTTCCTTCGAAGTATGTTCGAGCAAATGTTTAGGCTTCATGGTGAGAAACATGGGGATTGAGATTAACCTCCACAAAATAAAGGCCATCGAATAAATCACGGTGGTAAACAATGTGAAGGCCGTGCAATGACTGACTGGGCGGATAGCGGCCTTGGGTCGATTCATATCGAGGTCATCGGACATGAGTCATCATTTTTTCTCCTTACTCAAAAATAAAAGCAGCTTCGAATGGACTCTGAAATGCCAACATGCCTTGGAGGAGTTGAAGCGATATCTATCGAGCCCACCTTTACTCCACACCCCGAAGGAGGATGAAACGTGGTACTTATATATGGTCGTATCCGAGGTAGCGCTAAGTGGTGTACTGGTTCGTGAAGAACAAGGTATGCAATTCCCTATTTATTATGTAAGTCGGACTTTGGGAGATGCCGAAACCCGGTATCCTTACCTAGAAAAATTAGCTCTTGCATTAATAAGTTCATCTCGAAAATGAAAACCTTATTTTCAATGTCATCGTATTTGTATTTTAACAACATATCCTCTTCGAAGCATATTGCACAAGCCCGAGTTATCAGGCCGACTGGCCAAATGGGAAATCAAACTCAGGGGGTATGACATCGAATATAAGTCCCGAACGACTATCAAGTACCAAATTTTGGCGGATTTTGTGGCCTACTTTACACCTTCCCTTGTGTCCGAGTAGAAAAATATCTTCTACTAAAAACGGGCATATCTTCGGGGGTATGGACCCTATTCACTGACGGTGCCTCGAACGTGAAAGGGTCTGGGCTCGGCATAGTTCTGAATCCACCTACGGGCGGCATGATTAGAAAATATATAAAAGCTGCAGAATTGACTAAAAACGAAGCCGAGTATGACACTATGATAAAAGGTCTCAAATTGTCCAAAGTCCTAGGAGCGGAAGTCAACGAAGCAAAATGTGATTCCATTCTGGTGGTAAATAAGGTAAATGGTAGCTTCGAGGTTCGAGAAGACAAGATGGAAAGGTACTTAGACAAAATTCAAGTCACATTCCACCGCTTCAAAAAATGGACTCTAGTCCATATACCTTGAGAGCAAAATAGCGAGGCCGATGCAGTCCTAAACCTGGGATCATCTGTCGAGGAAGATGACATACTCCCCGGGGCTGTTGTTCAGCTATCCAAATAAGTGATCGAAGAAGGCCATGCTGAGATCAACTCCTCTAGCCTGACATGGCACTAGCGAAATAAATATATCGATTATTTGGGAAGTGGGAAGCTACGCGTAGACCCAAAAGAGTCAAGGGCAGCTTGATTCTTACTCGACGAAAATGGAACTCTATACAGAAGAACCTTCGATTGGCCCCTAGCAGTATGCTTGGGATCGGGGGACACAGATTACCTGCTCCGAGAAATCCACGAGGGCACCTGCGGAAATCTCTCTGGTGCCGATTCCTTAGTTCAAAAGGTGATCATAGCAGGTTACTATTAGGACAACATGGAGAAGGACACTAAAGAGTTCGTCCAAAAATGTGACAAATGCCAGAGATTTGTTCCGATGATCCACCAACCCACTGAAAAACTACATTCAGTTCGATCGCCCTAGCCGTTCATGAAATGGGGAATGGACATCGTCGGCCCCCTACCAACGGCACTAGGTAAAGCTAGATTTATTCTTTTTATGACTGACTACTCCTCAAAATGGGTGGAAGCGCAGGCCTTCGAAAAAATAAGAGAAAAAGAAGTCATCAATTTCATATGGGACCATATCATGTGTCGACTCGGGATCCCATCCGAGATAACATGCGATAACGGGAAGCAGTTCATCGGAAGCAAAGTAACAAAGTTCCTCGAGAATCATAAAATCAAAAGGATCCTGTTGGCACCCTACCACCCATGTGCAAATGGTCAGGCCAAGTCCACAAAAAAACCATCATTTAAAACTTGAAAAAGAAGTTACAAAAAGCGAAAGGAAAATGGAGAGAAATGTTGCCCGAGGTACTATGGGCTTATCGAACAACCCCAAAATCAAGCACAGGGGAGACGCCGTTCTCTCTGGTGTATGGGTCCGAACCTTTGATACTGGTCGAGGTCGGA
Organism: Nicotiana undulata; assembly: GCA_005239495.1. Classification (NCBI taxonomy): domain Eukaryota; kingdom Viridiplantae; phylum Streptophyta; class Magnoliopsida; order Solanales; family Solanaceae; genus Nicotiana; species Nicotiana undulata. The sequence goes on from ML256691.1 coordinate 41,361, forward strand.
GAGCCAAGCGCCAGATTCCGACGTGCCACCGAGAGTTCAAATAACGAGGCTATGACTACAACCCTTTAATTATTAGATGAAAAACAAGAAGCTTCATTAGTCCGAATGGACGCCCAAAAACAAAGAATCGAAAGATACTATAACAGGAGAACAAACCTTGGACATTTCGAAGTCGGGGACTTAGTCCTAAGGAATGTCACCCTAAACACTCGAAACCATAATGAAAGGAAGCTCGGCCCAGGCTGGGAAGGACCGTACCGCGTCCTCAGAGTAATCAGCAAAGGGCCCTACAAACTCGGCACCATGGAAGGTGAACAACTTCCAAGCAATTGGAACATATCAATGCTGTAACGCTATTACTACTAAGGTAAACCCTTCTCCCTTTTCATTTTGTTTTCCACAGTAAATTTTTACAGGTGTCTGATGGAAGACAGCGAAACATCCTTCGACTCAAAGACCTTGGGTTTTAAAGCATGCGTTGCACTCTTTTCCTTCGATCGAATTTTATCCCATAAAGGGTTTTACCGGCAAGGTTTTTACCAAGGCAGCATCTATATGCTACCTAAGGAGAACTCAACAAGTATTCAAGGTTCCTCTTCGATGAACCTCAAATACTGGGCGAGGGTCCCGACATGAGAATGATATATCGGACCAAAAGGTCGAATGAAACGTTTCCACATAGAATTATTAAACCCTCAACAACAAAAACATGTATTCTTGTACCAAGTAATCAAAGGAGTATCTTTTATCACCAAAAACACTTCATGCTTCGAGGAAGCTTGAAGTTTTCGCAAAAAATGGCCCGAGAGCCGAAAATGCCAGAACACTCGGGGACAATCGTCAACGGTCAACTCACCAAACCATAAAACCTTGAAATTGTAAGCCCTCAATGAGGCAACCCGAGATCATAATCCCTCGAAGAGGAAACATTGAAGTACAAGCCCTCCATGAGGCAACGATAATTGAGCCCAAAGAACTCAAACCCGTAAGACTTCCATGAGGCTACTTCGAGCTCATAAGACCCCCATGAGGCAACCTCGAGCTCATAAGACCCCCATGAGGCAAGCTCAAGCTCATAAGACCTTCATGAGGCAACTTCGAGCTTACAAAGACCTCCATGAGGCAATATCAAAACTATAAGACCTCAATGAAGGCATGTCCAAAATCTATAAGACCTCAAGAAAGGTATGTCAAATTACTAAGACCTTAAAACGGCATCATCCCGATATTAAAGACAAGGCTATATACTCGAACTTGTAAGACCCATTAAAAGCAGACCATCGATATAAATGTCGAGACTACTATACTCGGGAACTAAAAGGCTACGGTCAAATACAATGACTACGGTCAAAAGGCTACAGCCAAACACAATGACTACACTCAAAAGGCTATGCCAAAACACAATGATTACGGTGAAAAGGCTACGGTCAAACACAATGACTACGGTCATAAGGCTGCGGCCAAACTAACGCGACTCGGAGATATCTGACCGTCTCCATAAAATCACAGGCCTTCAAATACTTCAAAATTACTTTAAAAAGAACCGGCTAATCAGGCCACCCTCGACTTAAGCAAAAGAGCTTCGATCATATCAACTCAAAACAATGAAAGGGCTTCAAAACAATCAGCCTCAGAGCAAACCCTCTGAGGTGCTCATCTGTCGTCACAAATCAATACATAATCGAGGTTCTTGTCAAGCCATCGAAGAGTCGGACGAACACAAAAACTTCAAAAGTCTTTAACAAGGGAAAATATAGCCATATTAGAGGTCGTAATGACCCAATCCATAAGAGCCTAAGCACCACTATAAAGTGCCTCCGGGCCAATATAAAACAAGCCTAAGAGCCAACGAGAAAGAGCCTAAGGGACAGCTTAATGAGGCTCAGGGCCGACGTAAAAAACCTAAGGGTTAACTATCAACTATTGCCCTACTGCTCATTGAACCCCAGGGGTTTCATCCCGAAGTCCAACTCATCAGACTAATCATTGCTCATCAAGCACAAAGCCTAAGGGCCGATTTTAAGACCTAAAGGTCGATGAGCGCAAGTCAAAACTTGACTAGGGGACTGAGACCCAAAGGTCAACTAATGACCATTACTGATAGCTCATCAAAAGCAAGAACACAAGGGTTTATTTTTGAAGTCCAAAATTTTGGACCAATTACCAGCAAACATCACAATCTGTTCCATAAAAGCAAAAGGAAAAACGATAAATGATGAAAAACGAAAGGCTTTTATATATATTGAAAGTTCACAGGGTTTTATCTACAAGGATTGTGCCTAAAGCCCTTACAAGTTAGAGAATGAATAAAACCCTAATCTACCGCTGGGATGTGCCTTCAACGGCTCCCTCGGAGGTTGCACCTTCAACAACTCCGGCTTCGGATACTAATTCATCGACAACCGCTTCCTTCTCAGGGACTTCGCCTTTGTCTTCATCATCTTCCGAGCCACTGCTCGAATCACCTTCATAAGTAAGCAGGGCTGCAACCTTCTCTTCTAGGGTCTTCACCCTCTCGATCTAAGCAGGAAGATAAATGCCCCCTGCCTGTATATCCTCGAGAACCTGCCTCCCAGATTTTAACCGAGCATGCTCCACGGCTCGGGTCAGTTACAGCTCGGCCTCCTCAGAAACCTTCCTGGCCTTAAAATTTGCAGTAATATCATCCTTTTTATACAAAGATACTAGCACACTGACTTCGGCCCTGGCAGTAGATAGCCCAACGACCAATCCAGCGTGGAGGTCCTTGTATTTACTACTCTCCGCCCTCACATCATGAAGTTGATGCTCAACTGAGGTCACCTTCCCCTAAAGGGTATCTCTCTCGGAGACTATCTCAGTCACATGCCGCTTGAGTTCGAGAATTTGAGCTTCCTTGGACTGGAGCCCCTCTCTCATCAGGGCATCTTTACTCTCGAGCTGCAAAGATAAACCCAAAAGAGTTAACAGTAGAGCCGGGTAAACATGTAAATAAAAGAAAATGGAAGCTATATTACCTGCTCAGCAAGACAACTCCTCTCTTGAGACACCGCCTCCAAACGGGCCCGAAGGTCGCAAAATTCTTCCTCTTTCATGGTAAAAAGAGCTCTGTGCTCATCAGCCTCCGAAGAGAGTTTCCTGCACTCCCCCTAATATTGAGTCAACTCGGCTTGGAACTTAGCAAAGGTCTGGTTATAAAGCACCATGGCCTGAAAGCACGAAAAAAACAAAATGAGAATAATGAAGATCAGGTCTATGAACAGAATTCGCGAAGGATTATCTGTTTGCAGAGCCTCTCGGCCTCATCGCAAATGAGTGAGGCATTAAGCTCGAGGTTTTCCTCGGCCACAGTAAAACGTCATTTAAACACATCCTCATCTCCAATAGACGCCCCTACATCAGAAGACTATATATTTTGGGCATCCTGCATCCCCCTCGAAGATAAAACTGGTCCTGGTGGGGAATCACTTACTTCTATAATCTCGACCGGATCAATTGGAGCCTTCCTTTTCTTCCGGAGAGCTTCAAAACTAGGCTCCTCCAGCCCGCCTACCGAGTGCACCCCTGCTCAGGGAATATGTTGACCGTCAACTGGCTCGGGGACATTATCCGATACATACTCGAAGGCCCCTTTGGCCCGAGGTTGGACAACAACAACATCAAAATCCGATTTCAAAGCCTCCGGCTCAACAGCCATCGGCTCAGCAAGATGTGGGAAGGCCAGACTTCCTTTTCAAACGGGTGCTACCGAGGAGTAATTTTTCTCCTCGCCTTTAGCTCGGGGACTTTCCGATATCTCTAGAGTTAAGGCCGCTAAGTCAGCCCTAGGCTTTTCCACTTTGACCTTTCTTGACTTCAAAGACTTAGTCGGGGAGTTCCTCCGTTTCTTCCTCTCTTTGTCGGGTTTTGGTGTATCCGCTTCCCCAGGTGGTGTTTCTCTCATCAAGGAGGACTCCCCCAGACCTGCACGAGTGCAAAATATAAACATAAGGAATGAGGACACAATCGGGGATATTTCTTCTAAGAAGATTCTATTATGGAAGAAGTAATAGCTCACCATGATTTTTAGCTTCCTATCAAGTCCTAGCCACATCTCTCCATACGCGCTCAGTGTACAGGCAAGTCAAATATAGCTGGCTAACCGAGCCCGGGAGATCTTTGACTACGCCAGGGTACACCGCGATAGCTGCATCAGCGGAGGAAGTTAGTTCATGAGAAAATTTATCTAAAATAAGAAGAGAATACTTAATTAATGTATTCACTTACGTTTTATGTTCCACTCTTCAAGGAACGACATCCTCTCCACTGGAATCGGGTTCGAGGTCCTAACTCGGACAAACCAGCTCATACACCCTCTGTCCTTGACCTCGTCAGTGCGAGCAAAGAAAGCTTTCGAAGCCCGACATTGGAATTTAGTCAGTCCGCCTCGGAAAAGTCTGGGACTGTACATTCTGATCAAGTGGTCAAGGGTAAAAGGCATCCCCTCGACTATGTTTTCAAAATGCCTAATCATATAATCTATTCTCCAAAACGATGGGTGGATTATCCCGATAGTCACTTCATATCATTCGCAGAAGTCGAGGATCACAGGGTCTATTGGGGGAAAGGATGGCTCTACCGGACCAAGGGTAAATTGATAGGTATACACACTTAAGGAAGCCGACTTTGTGTGTCATTATGTCCTCTATCCGAGAGGGAATCTCCACTAGCACCGCGTCCCGCTAGCGGCAGTCAGCCTTCACCTGCTCGGTGTATGCTATGAGACTGATATATCGGGACATGGGTTCACATCGTCCTGACTTCGAAGAAGGCTTGTCAACCTTGAAATCGGAGGTTGTCTCACAGGGTCCCAGGGTGCACTCTTCGAGACGAGGGGGTGATGTTTCCTTGACTTTAGATGAGCATGAAGAAGAGGAAGTCTTATCATCCCGAGGGATAGTTTTGAAGGACTTCGCCATTCTTGTTTAAAAATTTCAAAGAGAAGAAAAAAATGCAATTAGGGAAAGAACACAGGAAAGAAGCAGGGAGAGCTACTTTGAAGGCTTGAAAGTGCATTGAAAAATAAGGGGCGAAAGAAGAAGTATTTATAGGGGTTAGTCATGTACGTTGGGGGAGACCACGATACAATCGCCTTAATAAAGTCGAAGGCTTTTTAAAAGCCGTGCGAACGTGAGCTGTGAGCACCCTGTTTGTCACATCAATCGCTTGACATAGCTTAACTAACATAATGATGGGAGCATTAAAGGGTTGGAGAATTCAAATCGTTTCTTGTCCTTTCATTCCAAGACACACAGGGACTATCTGTATACAGTCAAAACCTGGAATGGTCGATTTTGGGGTCTTGATGGCATTCCAAGCCCGATCTCGACGGGATCAAAGTAGAATCCAAGTATCAGCCCTGAGGTGAGTTCCTCGAGGAACGATATTGAGGGGTATATTGTCACGACCCAAATTCCCACAATTTAGGCCGTGACTGCGCCTAACGTTGAACCCGCTAGGCCAGCCAACGTATAGCTTGCAATAGCAATTTAAAATCATTTAACACGTAATAAAATGCTAACTTGTCAACTTCAACCATTTAACCGAAAATCGATAACATGTTTTTCCTTCTTTCACATTCCCGACAGTAATCTTTTCAACATCGATAATAAAAATAACAAAACTTGAATGCGGAAAGGAAGAACATAACAATCACAAAATAACGTAAACTTCCCAAAATCGGGGTGTCACAATCTCACGGACTAGCTACTAGAATACTAAATACAAGTCTGGAATTAAAATACAACACTGTCTTGAAAAGAAGGAGAAAGACAATGAAGCGGTAAAGGAAAGAAGCCTCGGGATCCACGAACGCCAGTGTATACCTTGAAGCTCAGACGTGGACTGAAGGTATCTCCCTCAGAACGCTCCACGGGGTCCGATAGTAGGGTCTGCACAACACAAGGAAGTGCAGTGTAGTATCAGTACAACCGACCCCATGTACTGAGTAAGTGCCAAGCCTAACCCCGGCCGAAGTAGTGACGAGGCTAGACTTAGCATAATACGATCACCTGTCCTAGTCTAAGCAGATATATGTACAAGAATTAACCGATAATGAAAACAAGTATGATCAAATAGAAGAGATATGGGAACAAATAGGGGAAAAATATTAACGGGGCAGCAATAATATCGGAACTTAAACGATAAAATAAGATATGGAGTGTACATGCTGGGGATACAGGAAAAACAACATCTAATTCACAACGGTACAGTGAGAATGCGGCTGGAAAGTAAAAACAGAAACCGAAGAAACAGCTATCAGTATACGGGAATCAATCAAATAACAGAGCACGGCATGTCCCCTCGTGCGTAATCTCAAATATCCAATCGGCACGGCATGTCCCCTCGTGCATATATCACAATATCACAACATCACAACACGACATGTCCCCTCGTGTGTATATACTAAATATCAATTGGCACGGCATGTTCCCTCGTGCATATATAACAACATCAACACTCGCCACGGCATGTCCCCTCGTGCATAACAATAACATCACCCCTCTTCCTTACCAGCACAGTATAAATATCAATGGCAAGGAAATTTCAATATAACAGAAGTGCAAGGCAATAATGCTCAACGAGGGGGTACATATCAATATTAAACACACAATTGCCCGGCAAGGGTCTCAGCTATACCAATCTCAACAGAGTATCTTTGACAACAAATATTCATCCTCAACAACAATTTACGTCTCATTCTTTCACCACAACCAACAACATACTATTACAAATAATGGCAATTTCATAATATAAAAGACATGGAAGAAAAGCTACGATTACTATCATGTTAGACTCACGGTCATGCTAGACTCTCATTGCATAGGTACTCGTCACTCTACCTATGCAACAAACATGATTAACAAGTACACACGTAGCAATCAATACATCTTCCCTCCCCGAAGTTAGGCAAGTCACTTACCTCGGGTCCAAAATAGAGAGATCAACCCTCTAACACCGCCTTTCCTTTATAATCCGGCTCCGAAACGATATTATCTAGACATATTCAACTCAAGTATATCAATAATGACTCAATAACTCAAACCCATAGTCTAATTATCCATTTCTAATCATTCTTCCTAAAATTCCAAAATTTGACCCCGGGCCCACGTGGTCGAAACTCGAGGTTCGGACCAAAACCCGATCACCCATATCCCCACGATTAAGAATATACAATTTGTTTTAAGATTCGACCCCAAATTGGGGTTGAATCACCCAAAAATCCCAAAAACCTAACACTACCCACTTACCCCAATTTCTACCTTAAATTGCATGTTTTAGGCTTAGGAATTCAATAAAGAATGATGGAAAATGAAGAAAATAAGTTAAGATTCACTAACCCACGAAATATTGGTGAAAGGAAGCTTCAATGGATGCCTAAGGGGTTTGGAGAAGGAGGAGTTCGTTTATTTTTATGAAAATCCCGGAATAACACTGTTTTGGACTTTAATATTTCACTGGGCAATTTCCGCACCTGCGGAAGGGGGCTCGCGCCTGCGGGATCACAGGTGCGGAAAAATGATCGCACCTGCGGACTTGGGCCAGCCCAGAAGAGCCCGCACCTGCGGAAAAGAGCTCACTCCTGCGGAGGCCGCTCCTTCGGAATTTGGTCGCCCCTGCGGGAAAACTCGCGCCTGCGATGGCCTGGACCGCACCTGCGGTCACGTGCCTGCAGACTCTGGGCAAAGGGCTGGGGATCGCACCTATGAGGCTGGGACCGCAGGGGCGGTCCCGCACCTGCGGCTGGGCAACCGCACCTGCGGTCACACCAGCTGATGTGCACCGGTAGTTGGTTTTGCTGGTTTTTGGTCTCGCGCGGGGTCTGGGAGGCACCTGGGCCCACCCGAGCCCCCGTCCAAATATACCAACAAGTCCTAAATCACTAAGCGGACTCGCTCGAATTTTCGGAACACGAAAAACAACATCGGAACTGGAAATCAAACCCCCAAACTTATTTAATCAAATCTTAAGAACTTTAAAATTCTAGCATTCATTTCAATACGTCGAACCGGCCTAAACTGCTCGGAATGACTTCAAACTTTGCATATAAGTTATAAATGACACCACGGAACCATTCCCGGTCTCGGAATCTCACTTGGACCTCGGGAACATAATATCACTTTCCAAGTCGAAATCCAAATTCTTTAAAACCTCAAAACCTCATTTTTTTATCCGAAACCACTCAATTCACGCCCGTTTTTACACCAAATTTTAAAGATAAGACAAATAATATATAATAAACCTGTTCCGGGCTCCGGAACCACAATGCGGACCCGGTAACGAGGTTTCCACATAATTATTCACTTTCATATTCCTTTATTATTTTCAGAAAACAATTTCTTTTAAAAATTCATTTCTCGGGTTTGGGACCTCGGAATTCGATTCTGAGCATATGCCCAAGTCCCATATTTTCCTACGGACCCTCCGAGACCGTCGAATCACAAGTCCGGGTCCGTTTACCAGAAATGTTGACCAAAGTCAATTATATTCATTTATTAATTATCAAAAACTCATTTTTATCAAATTTTCACATGATAGCTTCCCGGCTACACGCCCGCGCTGTGCACGCTTATCGAGGTGAGACTAACGGAGGCTCTCAGAGCCTCAGAACACAGATATAGCTTGAATTACGTAAGATGACCTTTTGGGTCATCACAATCTCTACCTCTAAAACAAACGTTCGTCCTTAAACGGACATAGAGAAATACCTGAGTCTGAGAATACATGGGGATAACGACTCCTCATATCGGACTCGGACTCCCATGTAGCTGCCTCGGCAAGCTGACCCCTCCACTGAACACGGACCGAAGGGTAACTCTTCGACCTCAACTGTCGAACCTGCCTATCTAATACGGCTACTGGCTCCTCCTCATAAGTCAGATCATTGTCCAAAAGGGACATCGCTGAAATCAAGAACATGAGACGGGTCTGCAATATATCTCCGGAGCATAGATACATGAAAAACTGGATGCACTGCTGATAAATGCGGTGGCAAGGCAAGTCTATAGGCCACCTCTCCTACTTTCTATAAAATTTCAAATGGACTAATATACCTAGGGCTCAACTTTCCCTTCTTCCTGAATCTCATCACGCCTTTCATAGGCGACACTCGGAGGAACACCTGGTCTCCTACCATAAAAGCCAAATCTCGAACTCTACGATCTGCATAGCTCTTTTGCCTGGACTGAGCTGTACGAAGCCTATCCTGAATAATCTTCACTTTATCCAAAGCATCCTGGACTAACTCGGAACCCAATAACCTAGCCTCTCCGGGCTCGAACCATCCGACTGGAGACCGACATCGCCTACCATACAACGCCTCATACGGAGCCATCTGAATGCTCGACTGGTAGCTGTTGTTGTAGGCAAACTCTGCTAACGGCAAGAACTGATCCCATGAACCACCGAAATCAATAACACATGCCCGCAACATATCCTCCAAAATCTGAATAGTGCGCTCGGACTGTACGTCCGTCTGAGGATGAAATATTGTGCTCTACTCGATCTGTGTGCCCAACTCTCGCTGGAATACTCTCCAAAAATGGGAGGTAAACTGAGTACCTCGGTCTGATATGATAGATAAGGGCACTGCCACCCTCAGAAACCTCCAATATGAAAAATCGATTGGCTAGCGCCTGAACATCCAAAGCCAAAGGTCGCTCTCCAACTGATAAGTAAGACAAACTACCCATGCTGACTGATTTCCGACTCAAAGCATCGGCCACCACATTGGCCTTTCCCGGATGATACAGTATGGTAATATCATAATCTTTCAGCAACTCTAACCACCTCCTCTGCCTCATATTCAACTCCTTTTGCTTAAACAAGTATTGCAAACTCTTATGATCAGTGAACACCTCACACGGTACCCCATACAAATAGTGCCTCCAAATCTTCAAGGCATGAACAATAGCTGCAAGTTCCAGATCATGGACTGGATAGTTCTTCTCATGAATCTTCAACTGGCGAGATGCGTAGGCTATAACCTTGCCCTCCTGCATCAATACCGCACCAAGTCCTACCCGCGAAGCATCACAATACACGGTATAAGAACCTGAACCTGAGGGTAATACCAACACTGGTGCTGTGGTCAATGCTGTCTTGAGCTTCTGAAAGCTCGCCTCACACTCCTCCGACCATCTGAACTGAACATTCTTCTGCGTCAACTTGGTCATAGGGGCTGCTATAGACAAAAACCTCTCCACGAACCGGCGATAATAGCCTGCTATGCCCAAGAAACTCCGAATCTCGGTGGCTGAAGTGGGCCTAGGCCAATCTCTAACTGCTAAAACTTTCTTCGGATCCACCTGAATACCTTCTGCCGACACAACATGGCCCAGAAATGCCACTGAACTCAACCAGAACTCACACTTATAAAATTCGGCATACAACTGACTATCCTTCAGAGTCTGAAGGACGAATCGAAGGTGCTGCTCGTGCTCCTCTCGGCTGCGAGAATATATCAAAATATCATCTATAAACACGATCACGAATGAGGCCAAATAAGGCCTGAATACCCGATTCAGCAACTCCATGAAAGCAGCGGGGGCATTAGTCAACCCGAACGACATGACCAAGAACTCATAATGTCCATAACCGGTGCAAAAAGCTGTCTTGGGAACATCAGATGCCCGAATCTTCAGCTAATGATAACTAGACCTCAAGTCTATTTTTGAGAACACCGTAGCACCCTGAAGCTGATCAAATAAGTCATCAACCCTCGGCAAAGGATACTTATTCTTGATCGTAACCTTATTCAATTGCCGGTAATCAATACACATCCTCATAGAGCTGTCTTTCTTCTTTACAAACAACACTGGAGCACCCCAAGGAAAACACTAGGCCTAATGAAGCCTTTATCCAACAAATCCTGCAACTGTTCCTTTAACTCGTTCAACTCTGGCGGAGCCATACGATACGGGGGAATAGAAATGGGCTGAGTGCCCTCAGCTAGCTCAATACAGAAATCAATGTCCCTTTCGGGTGGCATACCTGGCAGGTCAGCAGGGAATACCTCTTGAAATTCACGAACCATGGGCACAGACTCCATAGGAGGAACCTCAGCACTAGAATCACAAACATAGGCCAAATAGGCCAAACACCCCTTCTCGACCATGCGCTGAGCCTTCATATAAGAAATAACTATGCCCGAGGAATGACTAGGAATCCCTCTCCACTCTAAACGAGGTACTCCTAGCAAGGCTAATATCACTGTCTTGGCATGACAGTCCAAGATAGCATGATAGGGAGACAGCCAATCCATACCCAAGATCACGTCAAAATCAACCATATCAAGAAGCAAAAGATCTACCAGAGTCTCCAATTCCCCAATAGGAACTATAAATCCCCGATAAACACGATCAACCACGATAGACTCACCCACCGGGGTAGACACATATACAGCAGAACTCAAAGAATCACGAGGCATGCTCAAATAAGGTGCGAAATATGAAGACACATATGAATA
>MDKH01101110.1:0-115278 GCA_005239495.1 Nicotiana undulata
GCAGATCTCCGAGTCCCCTTTCTATCTTGAAGTTGTAGTACTTGTAGATGAAACTATACAGTCCTCTCTTTTCCAGTTGTGTATATAGAGCATTAGAGTAGCTTGTGATGTATGGTGATATTCCGGGCTCTGGGTATAGTAATTGTGTATGCCAAGCGGCGTCGACTTTATTATGATTCCTTTCGCTTACTGTTATTTTACATGTTTTATCTAAATTTCGCTTAAGGTATAGGCTTACCTAGTCGTCTAGACTAGGTGCCGTCACGAGACCCAGTCGGAGGGAGAATTGGGTCGTGACAGGAGTCATGAGGAAGAATAGCTATGCATTGTCGGGGATCGACTGTCCCGTACCAAGAGTGAATGTTTAACAATAATCCTACCTACGCACTGTCGGGGATTGACCGGCCCGTACCAAGAGTGCGTCTATCAATGTAATCATATCATATCATAGTGTAACTTCGTCCATGCACTATCGGGGATCGATCGGCCCGTACCAAAAGTGCATTCTTAATTAAATCCCGGTGCACTGTTGGGGATCGACCGGCCCGTACCAAGAGTGCACTATAAATCCACCGTGGCGTACGGCCCGCTCCTATAAGAGTGAAGGAAATTACATATCGCTCGTGGGATGTAAATTACGAAGCGACAACATGCGCACACTGAATGTAAAGTTCATTTCACCACAATCCTTTCTAATTATTTAAGTAAATGAAAGCTCAGGGAAACAGCAACATATATAAAAGCATGAATCTAAGCATATAGTTCATTTAAGGCAGAATACATGGCATGTTGTGGTCCTAAGCTACCCGGATGTGACAATAATAGTCGCTACGTACGGACTCTCGTCACGTGGTACGCACGTAGCCCCCAAACATAAACATACAACACATAGAACACATATGGGGACAATTCCCTCTTACAAGGTTAGAAAGAAGACTCACCTTGTGACGATATCACCCCTCGGATAAAGGATGCGCCCGAATCTTCGAAATCTACTCTCGACGGCTCGTAAATTGACAACAATGGTGGAATAGCTCTCTTGAAATGTCTCCAAAAGCTCAAGGAAGAAGGTGGGAATGGTGGAAAATGGCCAACTCCCGTATTTAATTAAACTGTCCAGATAATGCTTCTATGTGATCGCGACCTGAGGCCTGCGATCGCGAAGACCAGCTTTCCTGACCTCTGCGATCGCGGCAGAGGTCCTGCGATCGCGAAGAACAACTCACCCAGCCCAGATGCGACTCAATGCGATCGCTAGAAAAGGCTGTGATCGCGAAGGTGTGGAACCCAGACCTCTGCGATCGCAAAGGGGAGGCTGCGATCGCAGAGAAAAATCAACAGCCCAGCAAAATCGTTCTCCGCGATCGCAACCCACCTCCTGCGATCGCAGAGAAGGAAACCAGATAGCAGAATTTCTGGTTTTTCTAACTTAGCTCCCGGGGGTCTAAAACACACCCGAGCCCCTCGGGACACCGTCCAAAAGCACCGGCAAGTATGTATTCATGATACGGACTCGCTCGAACTTCCGGAACATGAAAAACAACAACGAAACTCAAAATTCAACCCCAAAACCAAATTGAATCAACTTAAGAACTTAAGAAATTCTAGAATTCACTTCATTGCGCCGAACAGGTCTATACTACTCGGAATGACTTCAAATTTTGCAGACAAGTCATGAATGACTATACGGAACTATTCCCGATCCGAAATTCTGTTCGGACCTCGTTAGCACAAAATCACATCCCAACCCAAATTTCAAACATAAGGAATTCCTGATTTCCATTCCGGGCGCCGGAATGCTCCCGGGTCATCGAAAACCCAAGCCGAACACACGTCCAAGTCCGAAATCATCATACGGAGCTACTGGAGCTGTCAAAACTCGATTCTGAGGTTGTTTGCTCAAAATATTGACCGAAGTCAAACTTGGCCAAATAGGCCAGCCTTAAGGAACCAAGTGTTCCTAAACCACCCAAACCATTCCCAAATCCTGAACCATCCGCTCCCGCAAGTCATAAAGCATGAATAGCCGCTATGGAAGGTTTCATTTAAAGGAACAGGATCCTAATACGCAAAACGACCGGCTGGGTCGTTACAGCCTAATTGACTAGAATTAATATTACTTGTGTGATGACCCAAGGGATCATTTAATAAAATTAGACTTCGTTCCATGCTTAATATCCATAAAAAGACTAAAATTAAAAATCTCGATTTTCTAAATATAAGAAAAGAACCGGAAAGCTTTTATGTGAAAATATGAGAAATAGTGATTTTTAGAATTTAAATTTGATAAAAGTTGACTTTGGTCAACATTTTGAGTAAACGGACCCGGATCCGTGTTCCGACGATCCGTGTAGGTCCGCAGTAAAATATGGGACTCGGGCGTATGCCCAAAAATGAATTCTGAGGCCCCAAGCCTTAGAAATCAATTTTTGAAAGAAATTATTTTGCTAAAATATTTAAGAATTAAAGAAAAGAAATAATATTTAAAGTCATTGGTATCGGGACCGTATTTTGGTTCCGGAGCCTCGTACAGATTTGTTATGATATTAAAAGGTTAAATGTGAATTTTGGTGAAAAACGGAGTTCGTTTGACGTGATTCGGATATCCGGTTGAGAAAGTATGAACTTTAAGAATTCTCGTTGAAAATGATGAGTTTTGAGGTTTAATTCATAGTTTTACATGTTATTTTCATGATTTGATCGCATGAGAAAGTCCGTATGATGTTTATAGACTTGCGTGCATGTTTTGTTTAGAACCCCGAGGGCTCGGGTGAGTTTCGGATAGGCCACAGGATATTTTGAACTTAAGAAAAATTGTTGGTTTTTCATTTTCTGGTGTCCAGGTCTTTTGTTCTATGCGATCGCATAGGAATGTCCGCGATCGCATAGTGTAAAGTCTGAGGTCCCTTTTTGTTCCATGTGATCGCATAGCTATATCCGCGATCGCATAGTGTTAATTTGATGGGGGTCAACTTTGTTCTATGCGATCGCACAGATTCTTCCGCGATCGCATAGTGTTAAATTGTTGGGGGTCAACTTTGTTCTACGCGATCACATAGATTCTTCCGCGATCGCATAGTGTTAATTTCAGGGGTATTTTTTTTATTCTATGCGGTCGCATCCCTTCTTCCGTGATCGCATAGAAGGCCCGCCCAGTCATATAAATACACTGTTAAACCGGGCAGAACCTTTTCTTCTCCAAATTTTTTAGGTTCCAGCCCTAAAAATGAATTTTCTTCAACAATCTTCATCCCCAAGTCATAGGTAATTTATTCCAAACTTTTTTCATTCAATTCCTCACTATTTTGCATCACTTTTAAAGGGAAAACAAAGAATTTTCATGGTAAGAATTGAAGGTTTGGGTAGAATTAGGGAATTTTGTAAAAATCAAATTTTTATGTCAAATTAAGGTCGGATTTCAAAACTAATAACATATTTGGGTTCATGGGTGAATGGGTAAATGTAATTTGTTCCGAACCCCGAGTTTAGACAAAGCAGGCCCGGGGTCGGGTTTTCACTTTTTTTTAGAAAACTTAGGAAAAATTGTATTTTTCAATAAAGTTAGTTCCTTTAGCATTAGTTAACGATATTAAGTTAATTGTGATTAGATTCGAGCAAGTTAGAGGTGAATTCAAAAGGAAAAGCAATAATTGAGCAGTGAGTGGCCTGCGAAATTGAGGTAAGTGTTTGGTCTAACTTTGACTTGAGGGAATAGGACTCCCCACTTGTTTGCTATGTGAAATGCATGGGCGTGGTGTATAGGTGAGGTGACGAGTATCATGCACCACCCAAATTGTCTGTTAAATATGATCCCCTTTCCCGTTCCCAACTTAATTGATGTTGTTGTAATTGTTATATGTTCATTATTGTTTCTATAACTATTTGCCCTTATTATTTTGTTGTCAGATATTGTTGTGGTTATTTTAGAAAGAGTATTGGTTATTTTAGTTGGTTTCCTTGTGGTATAGAACGGTTGAGAGGTGTGACATTATTTTTACGAATTATATATATATATATATATATATATATATATATATATATATATATATATATATATATATATATACGTTCCTGTTGGTTTCATTTTGATAATATTGAGGAGGTTGTGAGAAATGCAGTTTAACTGTTTCATAATTGTTGAGGTTGACGTGGTTATTGGGTTTCATTGAGTTATTTTCGATTATTGTTGTAGGTGTGTTAAAAGTGTTGGATGTTCTCTCGATTCTATCATGGTATATAAAGACTGAGCTGGATTGACAGTGTTACAGTATTTACATATATTCTGGATGGTTTTGTTGTGAAATGATATTGGTTAAAGCTTACGAGCTATATGGTTTTCTGTTTGAAATTGTGGAAATAACAATATTGTGAAAGGCTTGGCCTGAATTGTGAAATTCTTTATAAATAAATTGATATGATACGTCTGGTGGGAGCTGGTTGCGCGCCGCAACAAGGAGTGATAAGGGTGGACAGGTGGGATCGGGTTGCACGCCGCAACAGGAGCAATAAGGGTGATATATTTAGGGAGGAGCAATAAGGGAGGACAGGTGGGAGCGGGTTGCACGCCGCAACAAGGAGCGATAAGGGAGGACATTTATATTTTTACTGATTTTCAAAGGAATACAAAGATTTGAAAATTTACTATTTTACTTTTACTATTTTTCATATTTTTGGCACTATTTTTATTTAAAGCTAAAGTTTGGAAACTTGAAAATTATTTGAGAGTTGCTTATAGCTGAGGCCTGAAAAAGGCGGTTGAGTTATTTTATTTCTGTTGCAGTATTTAATTATTTGTTTAGAATTCCTTCTTGCTTTATATTTATTGTCTCAGTTATATTTTTCTTGTTCGTGTAGAATTATTTTATTTTGTTATTGTATATATATTATTGTCACAGGTTATATGTTGTTAATGCCCCGTCGTAGCCTCGTCACTACTTCGTCGAGGTTAGGCTCGGCACTTACTCAGTACATGGGGTCGGTTGTACTGATACTACACTCTGCACTCTTTTGTGCAGATCCAGGTACCAACCAGCAGTAGAGATATTTAGAGCGGCTATTCGTTTATTCGAATACACGAGGTATATCTGTCGGCGTTCGCAGATCCCGAGAGTCTTATCCTATTTTCATAACGTTGTTTTATTATATTCAGAACAATTATATTATTTCTTTCAGCCCATTATTTGTAGTATTCTTTAGTAGTTCATGAATTGTGACACCAGACCCTGGGTAGTCTTAGAGTTATTTATATGATTAGTTCGTGGTTCGTTTTATTCAATTGGTCACTACTATTATTTTATTTTATTATTGTTGGGAATCATTTTAATTAAGTTCATTTTAAATTTATTTATTTATGCTTAAGTAATTAATTAAGGAAATTAATTAATTGACTTCTAACATTGGCTTGCCTAGCAAGTGTGGTGTTAGGCGCCATCATGATCCATAGGTTGGGAATTTGGGTCGTGACAACTTGCCCTGTAATTGTTTAGCCGTAATTGAATATCTATACGTTGGTGTTAAGCATGCCCGTGAGTCGTATATTGTGATTTATATGATTTTCCCTTAAGTGCTACTTAGGTTTAGTTAGATAATTATCCATGTTGATGGTATTTCCTTGGTGTTTCCTATTACTGAGTATTGATTCATGCTGGGTTTTATTCGGTGAAGCTAATTGTTTAAGAAAGATTGGTTATAGTTGTTTCCCTTGCCGGGGTGATTTGGTTTCTTATTGTTGACTTGAATATTGTGGATTCGTTGTTATGTCTTGTTTCTATCTGGTTAAGCTCTGTTCTTTACGCTCATTATTTCCTTTCGGTGGTTATTCCTTGTGAATGAGTTCTACTATGCTGGTGACTTAAGTTCTTGATTTGATTGGATATCGTACATAGCATTTCTATCTTTTGTTGCCTTGTGAGTGTTGTGGCACGATGTTTCTGTCTTGTTGTGGTTGCTATTTATATTGGCTGCATTGCATATTTTAATTGGGACTACGGACGTATTCCGGGAGCTTTCCCCCTGTACTGCATGACAAATTCTGAGCTACGGACGGAGTTTTGGTAGATTTATTTTGAAGAGAATTGTGATCGAAAGATATATATATTGAAAAGTATAGCTGAAAAACATTTATCTTGAAGAAAACTGTGTCTGAAGAATTTTTATTTCAAAGATATATTTGGAAAGTATTTGTCTTGCAGAAAACGATGTAGAAAGGCATTTATTGGGGAAATATATTTGAAACCATTTATTTTGAAGGAACTATGTTTTGAAGATTTCTCTTTCTATATATATATATATATATATATATATAGTCGGAGAAAGTATATTTCAAAGGAACTTTCTATTTGAAATGACTACATTCAAAGCTTTCAATATAAATTTACGGGTGAAGGTTCACACTTGAAGTATTTTTCGTTCCGATTTTTGGATTGTACTTTCATCTATCCTATCTGTGTATTATTGTGTTGTTTTGTTGCGGTTTGCTGTATTTCCTTCCGCATTGTAGGTGTTCTGTTATTTACTATATTGTGTAGTCATTAGTTAGAGGTCATATTCTGTCATTTCCGTATTTATGTTTGTGTAACTTATTAGACCAGTGGTGTCTTGACTAGTCCTCGTCACTACTTCACCGAGGTTAGTCTTGATACTTACTGGGCACCGTTGTGGTGTGCTCATACTACACTTCTGCTTTTTTTTTGTGCAGATCCAAGTATTGATTGTTCATTGCCGAGGAGACTCAAGGTAAACCTGCTGCTGCGTCGCAGGCTTCGGAGTCACCTTCCTACTTTTATTCAACTGTTCTTACTTAATTCTAAACAGTTGTATTTAGAAGTTGTAGTAAATTCTGTAAAGCTTATGACTTGTATTACCGGTTTTGGGAAATTGTAATTCCTGTCAAGATTTCTATATCAAGACTGTTAGATTTCCTTTATCATTGTTGTTATTCAGTAAATGTTAGGCTTACCTAGTCCTTAAGACTAGGTGTCATCACGATATCCAGCGGAGGGATATTTGGGTCATGACAGTATTGCGCTGCAGGATACAGTTGATGAATGGACCTACATGAGTGTGGTCCTATGAAATTTATGGCAAAAAATTTCTAGAGCACTCTTGAAAACCAGGCGCGCGCATGGCCTATTAGCGCAAAACCGCGATAACAACATAAATTGTGGGGGTGTAATATGCTGAATAAGATCTCTAGCTTACGACAAAAGTTTTTGGTTCATAGAAGTTATCAACTTTACCAATTATTTTGTAAACTAAATCTTATTTTATTTGTATATGGTTCATAGACCAAATGAATTTCATTATACCCGAAACCCAGCAAATTATCTCTCCTTCTTTCATTATTTTCTATTTATTCTTATCTTTTTTTGAGATTTGTGGGGGATTGTTGGAAAAATTAATAGTATCTCAAAAGGATTCTGTCCAATATTTTGATTTGGAAAACCTTTTCTTCTATGAAATATTATATTTTTATTTACTTATTATTTAATAAATTATTCACATTTAATAGAGTTGAACTAGACGTTAACTAGTCGTTATCTAGAAGTTAACTAGCCGTTGGAGAAACACCTATATAAACATGGTCTTTGGAGAGCTAAAGACACACTTTCTAACACAACCTTCTAAATCTTCTTCTTCCTCCTATACGTTGGGTTTCTTTGTCGAGCTTTCTGCTAGTTCTGTTCCCAGTTTAATAACTGGAAGAGCTTGTTAAATTCTGGGGGATACACCTAATTTTATTTATCATTCTGTGGGCAAAATATCCTTAAGGACATAGTCCTTGACATGCCTAAAGCTAATTCTTATTCTCCATAACCAATATTTTTCCAACAGTTTCCAATAACAAGTTTTGTCCTCCACCCAAATTATACCAAAATTTCAAAAGAACTTTCGCCGAGTAAACTTAAAAAATTCTTATAACAAACATGAAACCTAGCCCTTAGTTTACTCCCATATGAAAACCCAACATTACACTTATCAAACATTGAATATGCACTTATTTAAAACAAAATAAAGAACAGGGAAATATTTTACCCGACTTAGCAAGCACAAATATCAAAACTTGTTTGAGCCCATAACTTGTAACATATTATCATCTCAGTGCATGTCTTCGATGATACACAACTTTCAGCTCCTTGGTGCTTATACTGGTTGTTACACCCCATGTTTTCGTACGTGAGAGTACATCGTAAGTCAATTGATGTAAGCTCAGAAATAAGATTCTATTTAATGGAATATAAAGTAAGTTAATCATGTTACGTTGGAGGTTACGAATATTTAAGATCATGAATAACGAGTACCAAGAGGGTTGGAAAGCTTAGAAGCTAAACCAATTGAAGAAAATAAGTTTCGTCTAAAGTCGACGAGTTTGGAATGTTATAACATGTAATTTAGGGTGAGACTATGGTTCATTACATTATAAGGAGGTTATTCTATGAGTTAAATTTTATCGTATTATAGTTGTGTTCTACGTTTTGAAGTCAAGCAAGTGGTGGAACAAAAGTTGGCAAAGGTGTTCAGAAGTTACACTCATAATGTGCTTAACATTAGGTCAACTGTAACTGAGATTTTCTCCCGATATACTTGGAATTATGGGATTATCTACCTACAAAACTGAACATATATGAATCTAGTTTCCAACTCATTAAACCGTTCATCGATACAACATAGGAGTAGAGAGATATTTGCAATTTCGCAGACTGCGCAGACATCATAAGTGACAAGTAGGTAGATCACTAGAGATTTTTGAGCAATACATTTCATGTATTATATGAGGTCTTATTGGGACATATTATATACAAAATTTAAGTCTTCGAATTTAGTTTCCAACTCTCTTAACCGTTCGTTCATACAACATCAGGATAAAAAGATATAAGCGTCGGAAGATGGACCAATCCTAGGGTGCCAAGCTAGCACCTCTTTGACTTTTCCAAACTTGATATATATAAACATTAGGTCGGATTTATCTTCATTATTAAGCATACAACAACCAGTGAACACCCATAAACATAACCTCAAGCTATCTACTAGGGTTTCAAAGAAGAATATCATCCCGGGCATGAAATCGAGAAGCAATAACATCAAAACGATCCCTACGACGTAAGTGTCATTATACCGCCTCTTCCTTTTCTTTGTAGTTAGAATTTTGGAAGTTACTTCATAGTTAATAAACGTCTAATATCTGTATTTAAGGGTTTAAATATCAAATAAGTTTGATAAATGTGTTTCCTAATAGTTAGAACTCACGGGACGGTGATCGGAAGCCGTGAGTTCGAGTTATTTGACTTGTAGCGGACTGTTTTGTATTGCTGTTGGGATGCGTGTTTTACTACTATTTTGTGGAGTTTTGGAGTAGTAAGGGTGTGGATAAACACCATATAGATGTAGGTTTGTGATCTGGTCGTTCGTTGTAACATTTCCGGGTCGTTTGACACGACTACGGTGGTCGTCTTATGTGTGAAGTGATTAGGTTGTGTGTGGACTGTTTTGGGAGGCTCAATATGATTATTATTGATGTTGTTTGGGATGTTAGGTGATTGTTTTGACTTGTGTGAAGACATATAAATAGGGGAGGTGTTATCCGTTTCATCGTAAAATAGGTTGTGGTCGATACATAATAGTTATGACGCTTAAACGATAACGATAGTGTCGTTTCTCTTATTGTAGATTAAGGAGTTGTGACATTTGCGTAGCTTGAGGTTGGAACAGTATATACAAGGTATGCGAGGCTATTCCTTTCCTTCTTTTGCACGACTCCGATTGTACGTAATGCAATGAACGAGCTTCCATAGATACTCTACTCTTAGAAGCTAGCAGCACTTACATTGTTTCCCTTCTTATGGAACAATTGATGTTGAGGTTGCTTCTCTTATTCTTATGTTATCAATGTTGTTGGTACTTCCTGATTATTATAAGATTATTGATGAAGAGTTAATCCTAATAACATATACGGAGAATATCGACCTTACGTCACTTCGAAAGGTTCAGAATATGATTCCAATGAGTACTACATGCATTATATATATATGTAGCTATTTTACTCTACCGAGCCGCGCTATAGTCGGCCGGGTATGGCACCTATTGTGCAACCACTGATCAGTTGGGTTTACCGAGTCCTCTTTGAGGTCGGGTATGATATGATGATGATGCCCACAAAGGCGAATGTTCTATGATGATGATTCAGCCCACAGAGGCGGATGTTTTAAAAAGATTATGTGTATATATGTATCATGCATTTCATGTTACTGTCTCTTAGAAGCACTCAGATGCTACAGGTTGTATCTCTTACATCTCTCTTTACATTACTGTTCTTATTTATGCTTTCCTGCCTTACATACTCAGTACTTTATTCGTACTAACATCCTTTTTATTTGTGGACGTTGCGTGTCGTGCTGCAGGTCCTGATAGACAGGTAGACGCAGCTCCCCCACCACAGTAGGCTTTCATGTTCAACGGTTATAGGCGAGATCCCTTCTCCGGACTTGTCGTGGTCTTGGTATTCATTTTTGTTATAGATGTTATGGGTATGTCGGGGCCCTGTTCCGGCTATGTTGCATTACTTATGCTCCTTTATAGGCTCATAGACAGGTGTCAACTCATGTATAGTTTGGTATGCCTTGTTGGATAATTTTTGTTGTATAGTCTTTCATTGAAGCGTTGTAGCTCGTACCTTTTATGTAGTTTCTTAGCAATCCTGTCATCCCATGTGATGTATGTTCATGATCCATATCTACCATTTATATTGATCTCGTTATTCCTTAAAGATAATAAGAAGGTTAGATAAAATGTACGTTGGTGCTCGGCAAGTATGGTCCGGGTGCTAGTCATGATCCTCCTGTTTGAGTCGTGATACTGGTACTATCTGATGTCTCAATATCAAGAGAACGAAAACGCAACCGCAACAGAAGTAGCAATATATTCAGGGAGAGCTTTGTGACCATTTGTATTTTTTTAATATTTTTTAAACCCCTCCCCAATTAGGGACCATTTGTATTTCGATTTGTATTTTCTCTATTCAAAAGTTTCATGAATTCAGTTCATAATGAAGTTGCACAATTAATTAATTTATTAATTTGGAATACTAAAAGTTTCACAAACTCCAAAGGTGCAAGATACATTTTATTATTTAGTACTTTTATGTCACGACCCAAAGTCCATTAAGGTTGTGATGGCGTCAAACACCACTGTCAGGCAAGTCAATCATTAAATAGTTAAATTAAATTTCTATTTTAGTATTTTGAAATCGTTACTTTTAATTTCATTATATAATAATCAATGAAAATTTGCTGAGTAAATAACGATGTTTTAACAATTCATTTAACAAATACATCCCATAAATCATCCCAAAAATTATACCAGGACCCGGTGTCACAAGTGCACGAGCAATTTTTAGGAAATTTACATGTAATACAATATTTGTCCGGAATACAAACTGGACAAAAAGAGGAAAATACCATGCATCCGAGGGAGACTCTGCTGGTTGCTGGTCGCCTCGAGAGAAGAAGCTCTCCTAAGTCTCCATGTCAGCCACACCACTGCGTCAAGTGGGTCCACTAGATATAGATGTACATGTGCAACAAAAATGCACAGCAAGTGTAGTATGAGTACGAAAATAACGTGTACTCAGTAAGTATCCCGCCTAACCTCGAAAAGGTAGTGACGAAAGGTCGACGTTGATACTTGCTAGAGGCTAATCTAAAATAATCAAGGGCGACACTAAGCATGGGTGTCAAAATTAATTAACAAATAGTGACAGGAAGGAACAACTTCTTTCATAATTGTAAATTTTAATCTCCCTCAATTCAGTTGATAAATTATAATTCAAGGCCAGTAAACAGTTCAAATCACAGAAAGTACTCAGCAAATATCATGTGCAAGAAATGTCGAGGGTCGAATGGCCCGAACCAACAATAATAAAATGTGTACTGCCGAAGGGTCGAACGGCTTGAACCATAGATGCATCTATTCACCCCGCTCGCGAATTGTACATGCGACGCGGTCACATATAAATAATAGAGTTACTCCGCTCGCGAATTGTACATGCGACGCGGTCACATATAAATAATAGAGTGTGATGACTCAAAAGGTCTTCCTGTGTAAATTTGACTAAAACTGTGTTCCGAGGCCCCGAAAGCCTCCGTTAATCTCACCTCGATGTGCGTGCGCATCCCGGGCGCGTAGCCGGGAAGTTATGTGGAAATGTGTTAAGCAGTTGAATTTATGATAATTAATTGAATAAAGATGACTTTGATCAATATTTTTGGTAAACGGCCCCGGACCCATGATTGACGGTCCCGGAGGATCCATAGGAAAATATGGGACTTGGGCGTATGCCCGGAATCGAATTCCGAGGTCCCAAGTCCGAGAAATAAATTTTTAAACAAAATTGTTTTCTGAAAATAATAAAGACTTTTGAAAATGAATTTTGATGTGAAACCCGTGTTACCAGGCCCGTATTATGGTTCCAGATCCCGGAACAGGTTCAATATATATTATATGAGTTATCTGTAAAATTGGTAAGAAACGGACTTGGTTTGACGTGTTTCAGATCAAAAATGGAAAATTTGATAGTTTATGAAGTTTGAGAAAATTCTAGGGATTTTGGAGTTTAATTCATTGTTTTTTATGTTATTTTGGTGGTTTAATTACTTGAATAAGTCTGTAGGATGATTTTGAAGTCATGTGTGTATTTGGTTTTGAGCCCCGAGGGCTCGGGTGAGTTTCAGGTAGGTGTCGGGGTGCTAAAAGGTTGAAATATCTGGTGTAATTGTTGGTTTCTGATGTCCAGGTAAATTACCCTATGCGAACGCACTCAAGGGGGTGCGAACGCACAGGGTAAAAGTGGGGTCTGGGGTTAGGGTCCAAATTTCTCTATGCGAATGCACCACATTGGGTGAGAACGCGGAGGGTATGTTAGGCAGAGCTATGTGAACGCACCACATTGGGTGCGAACACGGAGGGTAGGATAGGCAAAGTTGTGCGAACGCGGGGTTAAGGGGTGCGAACGCATAGGCTATTAGGGGGACCTGGGGGCTGGGTAGTTCCAGGCATGTGTGAACGCGGCCCCTGGCACGTGAACGCATAGGCCAATCTTGCTAACACTGTGCGAACGCGGCCAAGGGTTCGCGAACGCATAGTGTATTTTTTCCCGGTGATTTTAAGTGTCAAAAACAGACTTCATTACGGGATTTTCACCATATTTTCATAACCCTTCTTCTTCCCCACACCCCATAGGCGATTTTGAAGAGCTCCTCCTCCATAGCTTCATAGGTAAGTAAACTTAGCTCTATTTTCTTCCATTTCATCAATAATCACTAGATTCTAGGCCTAAAAACATGAGATTAAGGGTAGAAATTGGGGGTTTTGGGTAAAGTTAGGGCTTTTGGAATTTTTGGGAATTCAACCTCGTTTTGGAGTCGGATTTCAAAATAAATTGTATATTCGGGCTCGTGGGGGAATGGGTGATCGGGTTTTGGTCCGAACCTAGTGTTTGGACCGAGCGGGCCCGGGGTCGAATTTTGGTATTTTTGGAAGAATGATGGAAAATGTATAATTAGACTTTGGGATTGAATTATTGAGTCATTATTAATATTATTGAGTCGATTATGCTTAGATACTATCGTTTCGGAGTTGGATTCGAGAGGGAAAGCAGTGCTAGAGGCTTGATTTGCATTTTTGGAGCCGAGGTAAGTGTTTGGCCTAACTTTAGTGAGGGAATAGGTGTTGAGTCATATGTGCTACTTGTATTATCATGTTCAATGTATAGGTGAGGTGACGAGTACCTATGCATTGTTTGTCAAGCATGCCCGTGAGTCTAATTTGGTGAATTACCTGTTATTATTCCGATGTTTATTATGTTTTGAAGTAGTTTCCCTTGGAAAGTTGTTGAATTGATGAGATTATCCGTTAAGTACTTGTGATATGATATTTCATTCGAGGACTCAATTCATTACATTATATACTTGTAAGAGATTGGTTATCGTTGGGTCCCTTGCCGGGCATTGTTATTATATTGGTTGATGTTTTCCCCTTGCTGGGTGGTTTTGAATTGTATTCCATTGTTGTTAAATTCCTTGCCAATTAGTCATTTGTTGTTGATTTGGGTGAGGAAGAGTGTAAAGCACGAAGGGTGATGTCGTATATTCATCTCATTCATTTCATACATTGCATGGTGAGGAAGAGAGTAAAAGCACGAAGGGTGATGCCGTGCCATGTTTTACATTGCTTTTGTCTATACATTGCATAGTGAGGAAAAGATTAAAAGCACGAAGGGTGATGTCGTGCCATTATTTATATTGCTTTCATTTTTACATTGCATTGTGACGACGAGAGTAAAAGCACGAAGGGTGATGTCGTGCCATTATTTATATCGCTTTCATTTACGCATTGCATTGTGAGGAAAAGAGTAAAAGCACGAAGGGTGATGCCGTGCCATTATTTATATTGCTTTCATTTACGCATTGCATTGTGAGGATGAGAGTAAAAGCACGAAGGTGATGCCGTGTACATTCTTGTTTGAGTTATTATGTCATCTTGACTTGATTCTTTTGCATTATTGTTTGTTCAGTTATTCATAGTCTCTTCTCACTTGTTACCCCATTACTTGTCCCCGTATTACCATGCTTAACTGCTTATTTCTTGCCATTTTCTTTGGTTGATATTATAGAACTGTACAGGTAAATTGTTGTTGTCGTGTCTAGCCTCGTCACTACTTCGTCGAGGTTAGGCTTGGCACTTACTCAGTACATGGGGTCGGTTGTACTGATGCTACACCTGCACTTCTTTATATTGTGCAGATTACGCAGCCGGACCCGGTGGACATCGTTAGAGGGAGTATCCTTCAGTCCATTTCAGATGACACCGAGGTAGTTCCGCAGGCGTTCGTGGATCTCGGCGTCACTGTCCATCTTTCATTCTGTCATCTATGTATTTCCAGATAGATATCTCATTTTATTTCAAACTGTTGTCTTTAGCTATATCTTAGACTGGTTCGTGAGATTGTGACTCCATTTCTGGGTTTTACTTAAAAGGATTTCTTCGTTATTGGCTATTGTTATTTAGATTTTGTTAAGCTTCCGCATTTTATCACAATTATCTAGTCAATGTTTATTACTTTCACTTGTTAATAAATCAATTCGGTTAACACGTTAGCTTGTCTAGCGCGTGCAACATTAGGCGTCATCACGTCCTGAAGGTGGGATTTCGGGTCGTGACAAGTTGGTATCAGAGCACTAGGTTGCTTAGGTCTCACAACTCACGGAAAAACTTGGTAGAGTCTGAGGGATCGGTACGGAGACGTCTATACTTATCCCCAGAGGCTGAAAAGTTAGGAATAACTTCATATCATTCATTCTCTGTCGTGCCATTTGAATTCTAAATACTAATTGAGTCTCTATTTTACTCTCTCGCAGATGGCGAGAACACGTGCTTCCTCATCGACCAATCAGCATCCTGATCCTCCTATTGCAGCTCCTACGAGGGGCCGAGGCCGTGCTAGAGGCTGAGGCAGACCTAGAGCAGCAGCTTCAGTAGAGGACCCACAGGTAGACTATGCCGGTGAGGTTCCTGCTCAGACGGTTCCAGTCAGACCAGCTCAGGTCCCAGAGGGGTTCATTGCCACCCCAGTGCTTCAGGACGCTCTAGTCCGCTTGGTGGGACTCATGAAGAGCGTGGCTCGGGTCGGTCTTCTTCCTACTACACCAGCTGGTTCTCAGGCTGGGGGAGGGACCCAGACTCCTGCTATTCATACACCAGAGCAGTTTTCCACTTAGTTCCAGACTCCGGTACCTTAGACAACTGGAGTAGCTCAGTCGGGTATTGTGGCACTAGCAGTTGAGGGAGCAGCCAAGTCAACAGACGCTCTATGGAGGTTGGATGGATTCACCAAGTTATTCACTACTACATTTACTGGTGCACCATCAGAGGATCCCCGGGATTATTTGGACAGTTTTCATGAGGTTCTTCGGAACATGGGCATAGTAGAGTGCAATGGAGTTGATTTTGCTACTTTTCGTCTTTCGGGTTATGCCAAGACTTGGTGAAGGGACTATTGCTTGACCAGGCCAGCTGGGTTTGCACCTTTGACTTGGGCTCAGTTCTCCGAGTTATTCTTGGGGAAGTTCCTTCCAGTTACTCAGAGGGAGGATCTTCGGAGGCAGTTTGAGCGCCTCCAGCAGAGATCTATGTCTGTCACTCAGTACGAAACCAGGTTCATCACTCTAGCCAGGCATGCACTTATGATACTTCCCATTGATCGTGAGAGAGTGCAGAAATTTATTGAGGGTTTAGCTCAGCCCATCAGACTTCAGATGGCCAGGGAGTCAGGTACTGATATTTCGTTCCAGGATGCGGCCAATGTGGCCAGGAGGATTGAGATGATTTTGTCACAGGGTGGTGGTCAGGGGGCTGATAAGAGGCCCCGTCACTTCGATCGATTCAGTGGAGCCTCATCTGGAGGCAGGGATTCTTTCGGCAGAGGTCATCCTCCTAGACCCTGTCAGTCGGCACTTCAGGTATCTCACAGTGCACTGCCAGCTCATATTAGTGCACCATCAGCACCTATAGGTGCACCGCCACTTCAGAGTTTTCAGGGTGGTTATTCGGGTCGACAGGGTCAGTTCCAGAGTCAGCAGCCACAGTAGCATAGGCCTTGTTATTCCTGTGGTGTTTCGGGGCACATTGCGAGGTATTGCCCCAGAGCTTCTGGTAGTTCTCAGTATCAGGGTTCTCGTTCCATGGTCCCCGCAGCAGGTGCACCCCCACCCCCTCAGCCAGCTAGGGGAGGTGGTCGTGGTGCTAGAGGTGGAGGTGAGACTCATAGAGGTGGAGGGCAGGCCATGAGAGGTAGAGGTCAGCCGTAGTAGGTAGACCCAGAGATGTGCAGGTTGGAGGGGCTCAGCCCCCGTGCTATGCTTTTCCTGCCCGACCTGATGCTGAGGCTTTTGATGCAGTTATTACAGGTACGGTTTCAGTTTGCAGCCAAGAGGCTTCGATCTTATTTGATCCGAGTTCTACATTCTCCTATGTGTCTTCATATTTTTCCACTTACTTGAGTATGCCCCGTGATTCCTTGAGTATTGTTGTGCATGTGTCTACACCGGTGGGTGATTCTATAGTGGTAGATCGAGTCTGTCGTGCTTGCTTAGTAGTTATTGGTGGTCTGGAGACTCAGGTTGATCTTTTGTTTCTTGATATGGTTGACTTTGATGTTATATTGGGGATGGATTGGTTATCCCCCTATTATGCTATTCTAGACTGTCATGCCAAGACAGTGACTTTGTCTTTGCCAGGGGTACCTCGTTTGGAGTAGAGGGGGACTCCTAGTCATTCTTCTGGTAGAGTTATTTCTTATATGAAGGCTCGGCGCATGGTCGAGAAGGGTTGTTTGGCCTATCTGGCCTATGTTCGTGATTCTAGTGCCGAGGTTCCTTCCCTAGAGTATGTGCCCTTGGTTCGTGAGTTTCTAGAGGTATTCCCTGCTGACCTGCGGTATGACACCCGACAGGGATATTGATTTTTGTATTGAGGTAGCTCAGGGCACTCAGTCTATTTCTACTACGTCGTATCGTATGGACCCGCCAGAGTTGAAGGAATTGAAGGAGTAGTTGCAGGATTTGTTGGATAAAGGCTTCATTAGGCCTAGTGTTTCTTTTTGGGGTGCCCCAGTGTTGTTTGTCAAGAAAAAAGATGGCTCGATGAGGATGTGTATTGACTATCGGCAGTTGAATAAGGTTACTATTAAGAACATGTATCCTTTGCCGGGAATTGATGATCTATTTGACCAGCTTCAGGGTGCTACAGTGTTCTCCAAGATAGACTTGAGGTCTGGTTACCATCAGCTGAGGATTAGGGCTTTTGATGTCCCTAAGACAGCCTTTCGCACTCGTTATGGGCACTATGAGTTTTTGGTGATGTCTTTTGGGTTGACTAATGCCCCCGCTGCATTCATGGAGTTGATAAACCGAGTGTTTAGGCCTTATTTGGACTCGTTCGTTATTGTTTTCATTGATGATATATTGATATACTCTCGCAGCCGAGAGGAGCATGAGCAGCACCTTAGAGTCGTCCTCCAGAATCTGAGGGACAGTCAGTTGTATGCCAAATTCTCCAAGTGTGAGTTTTGGTTGAGTTCAGTTGCATTTTTAGGACATGTGGTTTCATCAGAGGGTATTCAGGTGGATCCTAAGAAGATTTCAGCAGTCAGAGATTGGCCCAGGCCCACTTCAGCTACAGAGATTCGGAGCTTCTTGGGCTTAGTAGGGTATTATCGCCGATTTGTGGAGGGCTTTTCATCTATCGCAGCCCCGATGACCAGGTTGACCCAGAAGAGTGCTCAGTTCAGGTGGTCTGATGAGTGTGAGGCGAGCTTTCAGAAGCTCAAGACAGCCTTGACCACGGCACCAGTGTTAGTTTTGCCCACAGGTTCAGGACCGTATACCGTGTATTTTGATGCTTCATGGGTTGGGCTTGGTGCAGTGTTGATGCAGGATGGAAAAGTTATAGCCTATGCTTCTCGTCAATTAAAGATTCATGAGAAGAACTATCCAGTTCATGATTTGAAGCTTGCAGCTATTGTTCATGCATTGAATATTTGGAGGCACTATCTGTACGGGGTGCCATGTGAGGTGTTCACGGACCATAAGAGCTTGTAGTGGAAGGAGTTAAACATGAGGCAGAGGAGATGGTTAGAATTGCTGAAGGATTATGATATTACCATTCTTTATCATCCGGGGAAGGCCAATGTGGTGACTGACGCTTTGAGCCGGAAGTCAATCAGTATGGGCAGTCTAGCTTATTTATCAGTGGGGGAGCGACCTCTTGCGTTGGATGTTCAGGCTTTAGCCAACTGATTTGTGAGATTGGAGGTTTCTGAGACTGGCAGTGTGTTGGCCCATACCGTGGCCCGATCTTCATTGTATGATCGTATTCGGGCCAGGCAGTATGATGATCGTTATCTATGTACTCTTAGAGATACGGTTCGGCACGGGGGTGCCAAGTAGGTCACACTGGATGATGAGGGAGTTCTGAGGATGCAGGGCCGTATTTGTTTGCCTGATATTGATGGCATTCGTGAGTTGATTCTACAGGAGGCCCATAGTTCCCGGTATTACATTCATCCGGGTGCCGCAAAGATGTACCAGGACTTGCGGCAGCATTATTGGTGGCGGAGGATGAAGAAGGATATTTTAGCTTATGTAGCTCGGTGCTTGAACTGTCAGCAGGTTAAGTACAAGCACCAGAGACCCGCTGGGTTGATGCAGTAGATTCAGCTTCCCGATTGGAAGTAGGAGCGTATCACCATGGACTTTGTATTTGGACTCCCACGGACTCAGAGGATGTTTGTTGCAGTATGGGTCGTTGTGGATAGGCTGACCAAGTCAGCGCACTTTATACCAGTATCAGTTTCGTATTCAGCAGAGAAGTTGGCAAAGATTTATATGAGAGAGATTGTTAGATTGCATTGTGTGCCCATATACATTATATCAGACCGAGGTACTCAGTTTACCTCCCATTTCTGGAGAGTATTTCAGCGAGATTTAGGCACACAGATTGATTTGAGCACAGCATTTCATCCTCAGACGGACGGACAGTCCGAGCGTACTATTCAGATTTTGGAGGATATGTTGCGGGCTTGTGTCATTGATTTTGGTGGTTCATGGGACCAGTTCTTGCCTTTAGCTGATTTTGCCTACAACAACAGCTATCAGTCGAGCATTCAGATGGCTCCGTATAAGGCGTTGTATGGTAGACAGTGTCGGTCTCCAGTCGGATGGTTTGAGCCGGGAGAGGCTAGATTGTTGGGTTCTGAGTTAGTCCAGGATGCCTTGGACAAGGTGAAGATTATTCAGGATAGACTTCGTACAGCCTAGTCCAGGCAAAAAAGTTATGCGGATCGCAGAGTTCGAGATTTGGCATTTATGATAAGAGACCGGGTATTTCTTCGGGTGTCGCCCATTAGGGCGTGATGAGGTTCGGGAAGAAGGGCAAATTGAGCCCTAGGTACATTGGTCCATTTGAGATTTTGGATAAGGTATGAGATGTGGCCTAGAGACTTGCCTTGCAACCTAGTTTGTCAGTCGTGCATCCGGTATTTCACGTATATATGCTTCGGAAGTATATTGCGGACCCATCTCATATCCTTGACTTCAGCGGTGTTCAGTTTGACCAGGATTTGTCTTATGAGGAAGAGCCGGTAGCCATATTAGACCGGCAGGTGCGACGGTTGAGATCGAAGAGTTATCCTTCGGTTTGTGTTCAGTGGAGAGGTCAGTCTGCGGAGGCAGCTACTTGGGAGTCTGAGTCCGATATGCGGAGCCGATATCCCCACCTTTTCCCCGATTCAGGTACCTTTCTATGTCCGTTCGAGGACGCACGTTTGTTTTAGAGGTGGAGGTTGTGATGACTCAAAAGGTCATCCTATGTAAATTTGACTAAAACTGTGTTCCGAGGCCCCGAAAGCCTCCATTAATCTCACCTCGATGTGCGTGCACAGCCCGGGCGCGTAGCCGGGAAGCTCTTATGTGGAAATGTGTTAAGCAGTTAAATTTATAATAATTAATTGAATAAAATTAATTTTGGTCAATATTTTTGGTAAACGGACCCGGACCCGTGATTTGACGGTCCCGGAGGGTCCGTAGGAAAATATGGGACTTGGGTGTATGCCCGGAATCAAATTATGAGGTCCCAAGTCCGAGAAATGAATTTTTAAAGAAAATTATTTTCTGAAAATAATAAAGACTTTTGAAAATGAATTTTGATGTGAAACCCGTGTTACCGGGCCCGTATTATGGTTCCGGAGTTTGGAACAGGTTCAATATATATTATATGAGTTATCTGTAAAATTTGGTAAGAAATGGACTTGGTTTGACGTATTTCGGATCAAAAATGGAAAATTTGATAGTTTATGAAGTTTGAGAAAATTCTATGGATTTTGGAGTTTAATTCATTGTTTTTTATGTTATTTTGGTGGTTTAATTACTTGAATAAGTCCGTAGGATGATTTTGAAGTTGTGTGTGTATTTGGTTTTGAGCCCCGAGGGCTCGGGTGAGTTTCGGGTAGGTGTCGGGGTGCTAAAAGGTTGAAAAATCTTGTGTAATTGCTGGTTTCTGGTGTCCATGTAAATTACCCTATGCAAACGCACTCAAGGGGGTGCACGCACAGGGTAAAAGTGGGGTCTGGGGTCAGGGTCCAAATTGCTCTATGCGAGCGCACCACATTGGGTGCGAACGCGGAGGGTATGTTAGGAAGAGCTATGCGAACGCACCACATTGGGTGCGAACGCGGAGGGTAGGATAGGCAAAGTTGTGCGAACGCGGGGTTAAGAGGTGAAAACGCATAGGCTATTAGGGGGACCTGGGGGCTGGGTAGTGCCAGGCCTGTGCGAACGCGACCCCTGGCACGCGAACGCATAGGCCAATCTTGCTAACACTGTGCGAACGCGGCCAAGGGGTCGCGAACGCATAGAGTATTTTTGCCCAGTGATTTTAAGTGTCAAAAACAGACTTCATTACGGGATTTTCACCATATTTTCATAACCCTTCTTCTTCCCCACATCCCATAGGCGATTTGGAAGAGCCCCTCCTCCATAGCTTCATAGGTAAGTAAACTTAGCTCTATTTTCTTCCATTTTCATCAATAATCACTAGATTCTAGCCCTAAAAACATGAGATTAAGGGTAGGAATTGGGGGTTTTGGGTAGAGTTAGGGCTTTTTGGAATTTTTGGGAATTCAACCTCGTTTTGGGATCGGATTTCAAAACAAATTGTATATTCGGGCTCGTGGGAGAATGGGTGATCAGGTTTTGGTCCGAACCTCGTGTTTGGACCGAGCGGGCCCGAGGTCGAGTTTTGGTATTTTAGGAAGAATGATGGGAAATGTATAATTAGACTTGGGATTGAATTATTGAGTCATTAATATTATTGAGTCGATTATGCTTAGATACTACCGTTTCGAAGTTGGATTCAAGAGGGAAAGCAGTGCTAGAGGCTTGATTTGCATTTTTGGAGCCAAGGTAAGTGTTTGGCCTAACTTTAGTGAGGGAATAAGTGTTGAGTCATATGTGCTACTTGTATTATCATGTTCAATGTATAGGTGAGGTGACGAGTACCTATGCATTGTTTTTCAAGCATGCCCGTGAGTCTAATTTGGTGAATTACCTGTTATTATTCTGATGTTTATTGTGTTTTGAAGTAGTTTCCCTTGAAAAGTTGTTGAATTGATGAGATTATCCGTTAAGTACTTGTGATATGATATTTCAGTCGAGGAATCAATTCATTACGTTATATACTTGTAAGAGATTGGTTATAGTTGGGTCCCTTGTCGAGCATTGTTCCATTGTTGTTAAATTCCTTGCCAAGTTGTCATTTGTTGTTGATTTGGGTGAGGAAGAGTGTAAAGCACGAACGGTGATGCCGTGTATTCATCTCATTCATTTCATACATTCCATGGTGAGGAAGAGAGTAAAAGCACGAAGGGTGATATCGTGCCATTATTTATATTGCTTTCATTTATACATTGCATTGTGACGACGAGAGTAAAAGCACGAAGGGTGATGCCGTGCCATTATTCATATCGCTTTCATTTACGCATTGCATTGTGAGGAAGAGAGTAAAAGCACGAAGGATGATGTCGTGCCATTATTTATATTGCTTTCATTTACGCATTGCATTGTGAGGATGAGAGTAAAAGCACGAAGGGTGATGCCGTGTACATTCTTGTTTGAGTTATTATGTCCTGTTGACTTGATTCTTTTGCATTATTGTTTGTTCAGTTATTCATAGTCTCTTCTCACTTGTTACCCCATTACTTGTCCCCGTATTACCATGCTTAACTGTTTATTTCTTGCCATTTTCTTTGGTAGATATTATAGAACTGTACAGGTAAATTGTTGTTGTCGTGTCTAGCCTCGTCACTACTTCGCCGAGGTTAGGCTCGAAACTTACTCAGTACATGGAGTCGATTGTACTGATGCTACACCTGCACTTCTTTATGTTGTGCAAATTACGCATCCGGACATGGTGGACATCGTTAGAGGGAGTATCCTTCAGTCCATTTCAGACGACACCGAGGTAGTTCTGCAGGCGTTCGTGGATCTCGGTGTCACTGTCCATCTTTCATTCTGTCATCTATGTATTTCCAGACAGATATCTCATTTTATTTCAAATTGTTGTCTTTAGCTAAATCTTAGACTGGTTCGTGAGATTGTGACTCCATTTCTGGGTTTTGTACTTAAAGGGATTTCTTCGTTATTGGCTATTGTTATTTAGATTTTGTTAAGCTTCCGCATTTTATCACAATTATCTAGTCAGTGTTTATTACTTTCACTTGTTAATAAATCAATTCGGTAAACAAGTTGGCTCGTCTAGCGGGTGCAACGTTAGGCGTCATCACGGCCTGAAGGTGGGATTGCGGGTCGTGACCTAGAGTTACCCCGCCCGCCAATTGTACATGCGACGCAGGTACTCGTAGATACACACATTCAAATAGTAAATCCATACTTTATCAAGAAAACAATTACCCAAGGAAGTGATAATTTCTCTTTGAAATGTTCACAAAGATAGTATTTAAATCTTTTCTAGAAAGTTATTTGCCACGTTTGATACGGTTTAAACACTTAAATTTCATCAATAAGGTTACAAATACGGCAAATAAAACATGCTTTTGGGTCCTAAACTACTCGGACATAAGCATAATAGTAGCTACGCATGGACTCCCGTCACCTCGTGCGTACGTATACCCCACAAATAGTAGCACATGATTGATTATTTCACCTATGGGGACAATTCCCTCTTACAAGGTTATAAAGGAGACTTACCTCGCTCCGAAGATTCATAACCGGCTTCCAAGCCCTTCCGATGACTCAAATTGATGCACAACGCCCCAAAACTAGCCAAATAACGGGAAACCCAATGAAAATATACTCTAATACTTATAACAATTCAATTTATATAAATTTCCAACTCCGCTCGGAAAGTTGACAAAATTTCCCCCTGGCCCACGTGCCCGGATTTCAAAATTATTCAAAGATAAACTTTACCCATAGCCTCGCTAACTCAAATATATAATTTACTCTCAATTTCATGCCCAAATTTGTGGTAAAAATCCAAAAATACCAATTCTAGGTCTTTTCTTTAGAACCCCAAATTTCCACCAATTCCCATGTTCAAATCCATGTATATTCATATATTTAACTCAAAACTAGTATAAACTACTTACCTCGTGCTTGGTGATGGAAATGGCACTCCCAAGTTTCTCCCAAAATCGGCTCCCATGAAAGATTTGAGATAAAATGAGACAAAACCTATTTTTACAGACTTATACACTGCCAAGGCGACCTTCATCGCGAACGCGTCTGTGCCCTCGCGTTCGCGAAGCACAATCTGCTTCAGCCCCAAGTTACTTTTTCGCGTTCGCGACCCACTGAACGTGTTCGCGAAGGCCAGCTGTCCCACCCCTTCGCGTTCGCATTCTCCTCGCCGCGTTCGCACAAGCCAAAAGGCCCTAGGCCCAGCTCCCAATTTCCTTCTACGCATTCGCATACCAAGCCTCGTGTTCGCGTAGTAGACTTATCTAACCCCTTCGCGTTCGCGACCACCACCTCGCGTTCGCGAAGGCCAATTCCAGCAGCCTCCAACTTTCCTCTTCGCGGACGCGGGACTCCCTTCGCTTTCGCGAAGAAGGAAACCAGATACAGCAACCCAGCAACATCTTATTATCCAAATTTGATCCGAAACCACCCCCGAAACACACCCGGAGCCCCCGGGACCCCGTCTAATAACATTGTGATGACCCAAAAGGTCATCCCGTGTATTTCTAGCTAAATCTATATTTTGAGGTCATGAAAACCTCCTTCTATCCCACCTCGATTTGCGTGCATAGCCCGAGCATGTAGCCAGGAAGCCGTTATGTGAAAAACTGATCAAACCAATAATTTTGTGTTGAAATTTGAATAAAGTTGACTTTGGTCAACATTTTTGGTAAACGGACCCGGACCCGTAATTTGACGGTCCCGGAGGGTCCGTAGGAAAATACAGGATTTGGGCGTATGCCCGGAATCGAATTTCGAGGTCCCAAGTCCGAGAAATGAATTTTTAAAGGAAATTATTTTCTGAAAAATATAAAGGTTTTCGAAAAAGAAATTTTATGTGAAACCTGTGGTATGGGGCCCGTATCTTGGTTTCGGAGCCCGGTACAGTTTTGATATGATTTATATGTGTTATCTGTGAAGTTTGGTAAGAAACGGACTTCGTTTGACGTGATTCGGATAAAAAACGCAAAATTTGAAGTTTAAGAAGTTTCGAAGTATTTCATTGATTTTGAGGTTTAATTCGATGTTTATGATGTTATTTTGGTGATTTGATTACACGTATAAGTCCGTAGGATGTTTTTGAGATTGTGTACATATTCGGTTTTGAGCCCCGAGGGCTTGGGTGAGTTTTGGGTAGGTGTCGGGGTGCAAAATCATAGAAAACTCTGGTGCTAAGTCTGTTTTCTGGTGTCTGGACGCGTACCCTATGCGAACGCATGGGAAACCATGAGAATGCAGTGCATACGCGGGGAAGGGGGGTGGTTAGTGTTGTGCAAACGCATGGTCTAGGGTGCGAACGCGGAGTATAGAATTTTCACTCTACGCGAACGCACCCATGATGCCGAGAACGCGTAGAGTATTGGGGAGTTTGGGGGTCAGGCATTATTAAAGCTATGCGAACGCACCCATAGGGATGCGAACGCGGCCCTTAGAACGCGAACGCATAGGGCAGGACTGTTAAGCCTTCGCGAACGCGGCCAAGGGGTCGCGAACGCATAGAATAAAACATGCCCAGTCATTTTTAAAGACAAAAACAGAATCAATACGGAAATTTCCACCATTTTCATAGCGATTTTTGAAGAATTCTTTCACCATAATCTCTTAGGTAAGTAATCTTTGACTTGTTTCTTCTATTTTTATCAACATCCACTAGATTTTAGGCCTAAAAACATGTGATTAAGGGTAGAAAATTAGGGATTTGGGTAGAGTTAGGGCTTTTTGATTATTTGAGAATTTGACCTCGTTTTGGGGTCGGATTTCAAAACAAATTATATATTCAGGCTCGTGGGTGAATGGGTGATCGGGTTTTGGTCCGAACTCGTGTTTGGACCAAGCGGGCTCGGGGTCGATTTTTTGCTTTTGGGAAGAATGTTGGGAATTCTATAATTAAGCCTTGGAATTGAATTATTTAGCATTTATTAATGTTATTGGGTCAATTATGTCTAGATACGATTGATTTGGAGTCGGGTTCGAAAGGAGAAGTGGTGCTAGAGGCTTGATTTGGATTCTTGGAGTCGAGGTAAGTGTTTGGCCTAACCTTAGCTTGAGGGAATAGGTGTAGAGTCATATGTGATATGTGTTTATTCCATGTTCAATGTATAGGTGAGGTGACGAGTACCTATGCATTGTTGTCAAGCATGCCCGTGAGGCGGTTTTTATGACATATGTGTTTTTCTTCGATATTTATTGTGTTACGAAGTAGATTTCATTTTGGAGGTGGTTCAATTGTTGGGAATACTTGGTTGTGAACACTGTTGATTAATTGTTCGGTTGAGGATTATTTTGTTAAGTTAAATACTTGAGCGAGATTGGTTATAGTTGTGTCCCTTGCCGGGACGGTAATATCTCTGTTATTGTTCCCTTGCTGGGATGTTGTGACTTATGATTTATATATGTTATTGATTTTCCTTTCCAAACTGTTGTTCTTGATATTGTTTGGGTGAGGAAGAGTGTAAAGCACGAAGGGTGATGTCGTGTATTTATTTATTGCATTGTGAGGATGAGAGTGTAAAGAACGAAGGGTGATGTCGTGTATTTATTTATTGCATTGTGAGGATGAGAGTGTAAAAGCACGAAGAATCATGCCGCGCCCTTTTTATTTAATTATTGCTTTGGTGAGGATGAGAGTAAAAGCACGAAGGGTGATGCCGTGCACTTGTTTTGGTGAGGATGAGAGTAAGGCACGAAGGGTGATGTCGTGCACTTGTTTGTCTATGTGTTTACTTCCTGTTGCTATTTTTTATACTTAGTCTGTTTCTTTGTTCTGTGATTTAGTAATTGTTTTCCCCCTTGTCCCCAGCATGTTCTCCCCCGTTCTGCACTTAACTGTTTATTTCCTGACGTTATTCCTGTTATATATTATCGAACTGCACAGGTGTTTATTACTGGTCGTGTCCTAGCCTCGTCACTACTTCGCCGAGGTTAGGCTCGACACTTACTCAGTACATGGGGTCGGTTGTACTGATGCTACACCTGCACTTGTGCAGATTTTGGTGCCGGACCCCGTGGACACTGATCGAGGGAGTATCCTTCAGTCCACAGGCGACACTGAGGTAGTCCTGCAGGCGTCCGCAGGCCTTGGCGTCACCTCCTATCTCTTTCCTTTCTCTGTCTTTTTCTTTGTATTTCTGAGACAGTTGTATATGTTTATTCAGACCCTTTGTTTTTAGTAATCTTAGACAGTCTGTGAAGTTGTGATACCAGTTCTGGGGGGGGTTTTATTAAAGATTTTGTAATGTTAATTACTTAAGTTATTGGATTTCATAGCTTCCTTATTCTTATTCATATTTATTCTTGTTTATTACTTTTCGCAATATGCCAAATAATAAGGAATTAAGTATGTTAACCAGAACGTTGGTTTGTCTAGCGGGTCCAACGTTAGACGCCATCACGGTCCCGACGGTGGGATTTCGGGTCGTGACACACACCAACATGTTCTAAAACATCACACAGACCTACGGGAGGCCTCAAATCACATTAAATAACATCGAAACAATGGATTGCAACTCAATTCAATCTTTATGAACTTTGAAATTTTCAACTTCTACATTCGATGCTGAAACCTATTAAATCACGTCCGATTGACCCCAAATTTTGCACACAAGTCACATTCAACATTGCGGACCTGCTCCAACCTTCGGAATCGGAATGCGACCCCGATGTCAAAATTTCCATTTCTGGTCAAACTTCTTAAAACCTTCGAATTTCTAACTTTAGCCAAATGACTCCAAAATGACCTACGAACCTCCGAATTTACTTTCGATCGCGCTTCCAACACCCGAATCACCATACGGAGCTATTCCCAGACTCGGAATCCTGAACGGACATCAATGTCACTAAAAATGCACATCAACCCAGACTTATGAAATTTCTTCTAAAATGCTAACTTCCACAATATGTGCTGAAACGCTCCCAAGTCATCCAAAACCCGATTCGAACATACGCCCAAGTCCGAAATCAT
Organism: Nicotiana undulata; assembly: GCA_005239495.1. Lineage (NCBI taxonomy): Eukaryota > Viridiplantae > Streptophyta > Magnoliopsida > Solanales > Solanaceae > Nicotiana > Nicotiana undulata. Next base: position 28,267 of record MDKH01101110.1, read on the forward strand.
CATAGGAACCTGCTGGAACCTTCAAATCCTAATTCCGATGTCGTTTACTCAAAAATCCAATCTTAGTCAATTCTTCCAACTTAAGGCTTCCGAAATAGGAATTTTCTTTCCAAATTGACTCTGAACTTCCCGAAATTCGATTCCGACCACACCTACGAGTCATAATACCTGAAACGAAGTTGTTCATGTCTTCAAACTGCCTAACGACAAGCTAGAGCTCAAAACGACCGGTTGGGTCATTACATTTTACCTATCAATGTTGAAGAGATAATGTCTTTTTAAAGAATCTAATTAAAGTAGGAAGCAGGAGAGACTCTAGTAACTTGAATGTCAGTAACCACGAAATACTTATTATAATAAAAATAGACTCATGGTCATCGATAATGAATTGAGCAGCAATAGTTTGTCGAATATAATTGCTATATTCATTACATTACGCAATTGTGAATGTAGAATAATAAATAAGAAACTCAAGCTTGAATACACAATTTCGAAGAAGTCCAAAAGGTCTTATTAAAAGTTGACTATCTTAATGGGTCCCCATTCTAAATTAATTTTTTATTTATTTATTTATCTCCATTGGAATGCATATTTACTTCTTTGTACATAAATATTGTTGGAATATTTTTGAATTTAAGGGTAAAATTGTCACTCGGTCTTTAGTGGGTAAATTTATAAATTAACTTTGACTTAAGGTGTTCCCATTTATAATATAGTGCTAGTCTTAGAGTACGCGTTGTCTCAATGAGTACAAAATTATTTTTAAAAAAAACATTACATAAATATTATTATTAAACACTTAAGTTTATAAATAAAATATTAAAAAGTGCAAGTTTTTAATAATAAATATTGATCATATTTAGCTAGATTAATAGAAAGAAAAAAATTGTAATTAAATAAGTAGTGTCGCTTTGATGTTGTGATGAAGCCCTATCACCATGTCACCCTTTCTTGTGAAAGTTTCTTTCATGATTATTTGTTCTATATTATTATTTTATTTATTAATTGATATGCGAAAGTAGAATATTTATATGAAATCTTAGTAATCTATTGCACATTTATTAGAAAATCTAACAAGGCTAAGATTTTTTTTTTTTAAAGAGGGCTAAAATAACATTTTAAAGGTTCGCCACTTTATTCTAACAATTTAGTTGTTTGTATGATTTGTACAAACTATGTTTAAGTAAGTTATACTCTAGATTGGCTTCAATAATACGTAATAGTACTAAAATAAATACCTTGACCAAAATAATGAAAAGGAGTAGATCTTCACAAACAACTAAGAGACGGCATAAAAGAAAACAAAGCAAAGTTCTATAAAAGCTCAAGAAAAAATATGTAAACTCTTACTTGATTTTAAATTATTAAATATTAAGAGTTTTTACATATTTCGAATAAGAAAAGTTTCAATTGCTAAGACTTTAGTTAATTCTAAAATTAAAATTATTAAAAATATAACTAAATGGTAATGTTATTTAATATGATATTTATTTTAATAAAAAGCACAAACCAATTGTGTATAGCCTTAATAATTATCATAAAAATATTTGTTTCACTTATAAATAAGAATAACCTTATATACAGTACAAGTGCACATCCTAATTGATATTGTTGCATTATTTGTTACACAACCCAACATGTAGTGCATGTTAATAGCTATAAAACATTGAATTAAAAGTATATTTAAATAGCACACAAAGTCTCAATTTATATTACAAAAGCCTTTGTACAAACATATATGCGCACATAACAAAATACAATAGATTTAAAATAAATAAATATACGATAATATTAAACAATAAGACCTAATACCATTAAACTAAAATAGGTCTGTTGAAATATGTCTTATATAAGAGTGAACAACAAAATTATTATCATAATTACTATTTTAAAGTGACTCGAATGCAACTGTTCATCTAACCTATAATATGAAAGAGTTGGAACTACAAAATAAATGATATTTTAGTATAAATATAACAAAATCGTATCGTTATAACTAAAAATCTAGTAAATATTATTCAAAATAAAAAAGACACCTTCACTGCTCATTCAGATACAATGCATTAGAAAAAGAGGAAGAACATAGAGAGCAGATTAAAGGAAAAAGAGAAACTTGATTACCATTATAGACAGTTACCTTTAAGCAAAAAATAATAATTGTATAATACACAATAGAAAACATACATTATAATTTACAACTGAAGATAATTTTAGACTAATAATCGTACATGATATATTGTAAATAAAAATCAAAACTGACAATCATATCGATATTATCATGAGTTTATGGTAAAGAATGTGGCATATTGACTTTTTTTATAAAAGTGTTCACTTCCTCCTTATTTTAAATGGTTTTGATTTTAATACTCTAGAAGCTTTAATCCCAAGATAATTTTGGTAAGAGAATATGGTAAAAGATTACTAAACCTAAAGTAAAATTAATTCTAGAAATTAAAGATTAGACTTGTATCCTACGATAATTATGATAGGAGTAAAAGAATACTAAACCTAATAATATTAATTGCTTATTTTTATTTGCTTTTGGTTTTAAAATTTTGGGAAACCAAAAAAAAATCTCCTAAGCCTAACAGGAGACATTTAATACGCCCAAGTCCTAAAGGTAAATGGAGTTGACAGTGAACGAATTGCCCTAGCGTGAATTGGAATTGAAAAATCAAAGCTTCAAATAATAGGAAAATTATTAAATTACTATTCCTAAATAGTAGAAATTAATCAAATAATTATTTCTATATAGTAGGAAACGTAACTAAATTTTTGTTTTATCCGATGTGAACTATTTTAAAAGGGTAAAAAAGACGAATCACATTTCGCTAAGTGCCTTTGTATTTTTAATATAATACTAGTCTCTATGTACGTGGCTTGCACGTATAACCTTAGACACGTCTGAAAACTAACAGTAAGTTAAAAACAAATCAAGTCAAAGAAAGATAAATCTTATAATCCATGAGATACACTTTATCACAATATCCATGAGATACACTTTATCACAATCTCATTGAGAACTCAAAACTGAACTTTGATCGACATATTTAATAATATGTGAGATTTTTTTACGCGAATTCAAATTTAATCGGGCTCTAATGTGAATATCGGACACCGTATATGAAACCAAAAAATATAGTATAATATGTGGTTCAAAGTATTCTTGTTCATCTAAAATTGGTATATATTTACAAGATATATCAAGTAATGGAAAAGCAAGAAGTTCATTCATTGGTACTAAAAAGTACGATGTTGTTCAACCGGATAAAGTTTTCAAATTGGATACATATACTGAATCATAATTAATTATAATACTATAAATAATAATATTTTTAAAGATTAGTTATAGTTATATTTAATTCCAACATGTAATAGTACAAAGTGTAAAAAAGTCTCAAGATTTCACGTTTGGATATTTGGAATTTATAATTAAATATAGACAACTTCTTTAGAGAATCTTTTTTCTCCAAGAAGTATCTTGAATATAAATTAATATAAGAATAATTTTAGATTAATTAAAAATAACACAAATAAATAATAAATTATATCAAAATAAATATTTAAAAAAAACTATCTCTTCGTCAACAAATATTAAATGCCAACGCAAACCCTCTCCTTTGTCATTCTTATATTTTATTATTGGTCCTCTTCGAATAACCAATACCTTAATTACTCATTCAACATCATAAAGTTTAAGGTAATTTATTGTTTTTCCAAATTTGATTCCATTACGCTGCGCGAAAATACCTGCAATATATAAGTAAAACCTGTGAAATATCATGTAATAGCTGAAATTAATAATGTTACACTAAAATTAGTTGAAATAACACAAACCATTAATCTCTAAAGATATACAATTTAAACATAATACTACGTCAATATAAAAGATTTTGATATCTAAAACTAAAAACTACTCCGAAAAACAAAGACGTACAACAGAAAAAAACCATTACAATAAAAGTTAAGATGTCGTTATTTTCTATCTAATTCATATACATGACCCTAAAGCATTACTCAATTACGAAAAATGGGAACTTACTCAATTACGAAAAACGGGAACAATAGAGAGAACTAATAATACCTTTGGAGAAAATTGCTTCGTTCTACACCAAAATCTTTAGAGAACATTGAACAATGTGGAACAATGTCATCTTTTATAGGAATAACTGGCTTCTTCTTTTCCTACATAGATTCGTACAATTAAGCTGAATTTTATTGAAAAAGATAAAATAAAGAAAAATATTATTGTCAAAAAAGGAAAGGCTACAAAAAAATAGTTAACGGTAAATTCTATGGGAGAAGATTAAATACGGAAAAATATTGTTATGGAAAAAGGAAAAGGCTACAAAAAAATTTTAGATACGTAGAAAACAAATCTGCCAAAAAGTGGAGTATGCCGCCAAATAAAAAAAGAAAAAAAATTTGACTATGTAGAAACCAAATTGGCCAAAAAATAGGATGTCCAACAAATAATAGGATAGAAGTATTCCGCCAAAAAAAGAAAAAAGAATTTGACTCAAAATCAATTACGTAGTATTAATGTATGTATAGTTTATATGAAAAGAAAAATCAGCCTCAGGTAATTTATAATTATATCCTTAAATTATACAAATACTTAAGGTCATAAAAGTCGATCAATATTTCAAGGATATTTTAGTCGTTTAACATTTAACATAAATTATTCGTGCTTTTATAATAATATATAGATAGATAGATGATGATTTATCTCTCCATAGCGACCCCAAAAAATCCTCTCCTAAATCCCCACTTCCAACTCTAAACCCACTTTCCCCTGCAATCCACTCCAACTCAATTCATTGTAATCGATTGAATCAATAGTCCAATTCGAAATCAAAATTCCCAAATATTGCAGTTTGAAAGTATGCAAGACTATCACCCAATAAAAACAGCTTACTATATGCTTACTGAATGAATCCCTTTAAAGAAGAGTTCATAAGGGTAGATTATATCACACTTTTATAAATGAGGGGTGAGCAAAGGGAGGGAAGATAAAAATACATATATATAATATATACAAGCACGTTTACAGGAGAAATTAAAGTTCAAACAAATAGAATATCCAATTCAGGCTACTATACGTATTGAAATCCAGCTAGAAGCTAGTGCTCTGTTGATTTTCAAACATCAAGTCCCTAATCCCTGAGAAACCACCTTACTTTGAGAGTAGCCCAAAGAAGGGATTTATAATGGCAGAGTGCAAAACCATGCCAGCTGATCTCAGTAGCGCCATATCGACCTTGTTTCTAGGCAACACAAAAAAACTACTTCCTTCGACTCTTTCAAACCCACAGAGCTCCAGAAACTGCACACCTTCTTTGAAAATTCCAACTCTAGCCTGCCATCCATGAGGAGTGAAGTAACATTAACTTGAATCCAAAATTCACTCGATCCAAACAGATGGAAATGTCATCATTACAAAAATAAGCTATCCCGGCCTTTTCTGATCCACTATTTTGGCTTGGTCAAACAAAGAACGTGACACTAGAACATATACGGCAATTTAGAAAGAAAGAACAGTACAAGGCTATTTCCCCAAACAGTAGATTACATTCTTTATTGCAAAAGATATAGTGACTGGAACAGAAGCAGGCACAAGAAGCTAATATAGCAACACATCATTTTAGACTTTATCATAAGTAACACATCAACCTATACCTTAGTAAGAGAAGGGATGATTCTAAGAAACAATTTCACTATGATGCCATGGATGAAATGGGAAAGATTATACAAAATTAAGACCCTAATCTACATCTACACCATTACGTGGCCAACAGTTACAACATGTCCCCACCATCAGATATACATGCAAAAACCGGTGGGGAGAAAGGAGGGGCGGGATCCTGCTCCCAGCCTCTCTCATCATGATAATTTTGTCTCGATCCTTACAATATCCAAAAAATGAGGTAATTTTCATTCTTTCGGCATGTGCTTAAAAAGTATTCACCTGGAAAGCTGGATTACTAAGCCGGATCTTCCTGAACTTTCCTTCATCAGGATTGCTAACAATGTTTCTCACATAAACTAACAGAGCACGGAAGGCCCGTTGCACTTTGGCATCCTCCTCCTGACACATGAACATTTAACAATATTGTTATACAGGATCGAATATGCCTTTCGAAGTTGATATCTGATAACTCAGTGTAACTTGATATTTAAATATGCATGTACTGTTTCAATTACTTTCCCGGACAGAGTTTTTCATTTTCCCGCAGCAAGCAGAAGGGCAAGAAGCTAAAAGCTAATTTGCATAAACTTGTAAGAGACTGGAAATTTTTAATCAGAATTAAATAGTGAAACAGAAGTGACCGGGATTCAGATACCTCATGCTGACGCCTGAGAGATCTTAAGCATTCCATCAAAACCTCTTTTTTTGTAGCGGAGTTACCAGATGATGCGGGAGAGTCAACTTTCAATGACTTCTGAGATTGATTTTAGGGAGAAGAATTAATTGCAGCCAAGCTGATGAACCCAATCAATCTCATAAACTGTCAATACAATTGTAAAACGCAATACCTTTAATTCCGGCCTTGAGGTTTCGATGGATTTTGAAGATGTAGAGCTATTCATAGAAGAACCAAGGCTAGCCCTCCTTTCTACCTGCTGTCAGGACATGAATTTGCAACTTATCTTAATCCCAACTAGATATGAAGTTGGGGATATATGGTGCATAATTAAAAAGCAAAAACAAAAGTTTAATAGCATGTCAATATGCTATAGTTTCAGTTTACACCAGAGTATAGAGTTGGATTATAATTTACTCAAAATGAAAAAAAAATAACATAAACACCCACAGGGCTTTGTTCTAGTGGTAAGAGCTAGCTCATGTGCAGGCGCACAACTCACGAGTCCGAACCCTGCCGCAGACAAAAGCTTGATATTCATGTCGAGGAGGGTAGAGGGGCGGGTCCATTATCCACTGAGTTTCAAACCTTGTGCCAACTGGCCCCCGAGTATTTCTCAGTTAAATAAAAAAATGAATAACTGAAACAGTTATAAGAGCATGACAGAACGTTTCAAGGTACATATAGCTGCATTTGCAGTAGTATAATACCTAAACAACTTACTAAAAGATGCAGCTACACACATCTAATCATCTGAATAGTACTATTTGGACAAGTACCAACTAAATTTCACTAAAAAATGCTAGTAATACCATGTCCTGCTGCAGTTTTTGACGAATTCTCTCCCTTGCCCTTCTCTCTTCTTTTTCGGCCTTCCATTGTGCTTCAAAGCTGAAACGTGAGCAAAGTGCAGAAACCTAAAATGAGGATTTTCAGCCAAATAAGCACAAGGAATTTTTATAAAGTAACACAGCGTCAACGAAGGAACGCACCGTTTCCTCTCATTTTCCTCCGCCAGTCGCTTTGTTGCAAGCAGTTCTTTGCCAGCACGTATCCTTTCCTACAAATAAACCAAAACATTTGAATTTGATAAGTAAATATATACCTACATATATAACATCATCATTATTACTTCTGTGAGATCATACGCACTAGTTTCAAACTTTCAATATAAGCATTTTAGAGAGCAAATAGAATCTGGAAATCAAAAGAAAAGTAGAACAATAAGTAACTCTGCATTTCTCAGCAACTTACTCCAGGTTAATGATGATAGGTGAATTTAACTATAATTATGCCCCTAATGAACCACACTTTGTGTTGTTTTAATGTAAATATTGATAACAAAATGCTTTGATTAGTGTCTTTTGTGCTTTGCAGGTTACATGTCACGAGGAGAGGACATTGGAGCAAATTGGAGTCAACCATTGAGATTTGAGGCCAATCACAGTGATATTCATGAACTGCACTGAATGTTAAGCGAGAAGAGAACTGAAGGCAGGCCACCACGATCGCGGTCGACCGCGGTCCTGCCGCGACCGCGGTGAACCGCTAGAACTTCAGGGGCTAAAAGTGCAAACACGGGATTTTACTGCCCCAAAACCCTATATAAGTGTTAGAAGTCCGCCCAAGAAGGGGAGAGACTAGTTTTTTTAGCAGCAAATTAGAGAATACTTCATTGTGAGAAGAGATTGGAACAATTAGACCTTCAAATCTTCTTCTTTCATCTATTATTTTAAGTAGTATGATTTCTATTGGGTTTTTGTCATATTTAAGCATGAGTGGCTAAACACTCATTGTTCTGGGGTTGTGATTAGCCATGAATATTGTGTTTCGACATTAATTTGACCTTGATTATAATTCGCTTAATATATGGTTGTTTCTTCAATTCTGTGTTTAATTGCTTAATTGTTTGGCCAGCAGTTAGGTTTTATATACTATCTATGCTATGCTTGGGAAAGTCGTGTATAGATTAGAGAAGAGTTGAAGAGACCGCGATCTTAACCCTCAAGGGGAGCGGATTTGTGGCTAAGGATAGGAATATACCGAGTCACCGTGCTTAATTAGATATCGTAATCTTAATGCATTATGATAGATTGATTTCATAGGAATATAGGCGTTAATCTATTGAGAATAGGCGAGTAGTGCTTCGGGAGAAAGGAAGAATTAATTAGAATACAATACGAATGGTGAAAAAAATCACAACCCTGGAATATTTGTCTCTACTGAATACATATCAACATTTTCGTTACTTGATAATTAGTAAATTCCTAGAATTGTAGTTTAGCATAATTACACTATTGGATCTTATTTTATCTTGATTGAATAACAATTATAGTGAAGTAGTGAGTAGTTTATACAAGTCTATGTGGGTTCGACAATCCGATTTATCATTATATTACTTGTACGACCACGTATACTTGCGTGTGCGTTTGGGAGCAACAGTTAACAATTTGATTTTATTATGGAGGGATCTACAAATATTAGTTTCGGTCCTTCGTTCTGAAGTATAGGGTTTTTGGATCAATGTATTACAAATGATCTCTATCTAGGTATTGCCGGAAATCTTTTCCAAAATTGCTTCAAGGCTAAGAATTCATGGATTTAACATCTTTGCATTACCATCTGACATCTGTTAGTCAATCAAGTCTACTTTTTTTTTTTAATACACTAGCCAATCATTGAAATTTGTTTGTGAGCTAATTGAAAGAAATGAGGATTCATATCGCGGACCCCAACTTGTTTGGGACTGAGACGTAGTTGTTGTTGTTGTAATAGCCAATCATTGGAATTTGACGTTTAAACCTGAGAAGATGATTCCATCTTTCAAACAGTGACATCGACTAGAATCCTCGCGTAGGCATGCAAATGTACAGTTGTTCACGTATAGAAATTTATTCAAATCATGACCAAAAGTTCATCAAATCATCCTATCACAACCATTAGATCTCCCACATTTAACATATTGGCAATTGACTTGCCACATTCCCAAATGAATCAGAACTTACACTGCAGAAAGTAAGAGAAAAAGGAAAATACTCCATACCTTCTCCCTTTCCCTTTCCAGCTTTTTCTCTTCCTCTTCTCTCCTCTTGCGTGCTTTTTCCCTAAAGAAGCAGAATTTCCATTCATCAATATCAGAAAAGAAAAAAAAATATTAGGGACTGAAAATAAACCATACACTAATCACAGCGAAGCAGTTTCAAAAGGCAAAACATGATCCAAGGAAATAGAATGTCTATTGGCAGTTTCCAGTTTTAGGATTAAACACAGAACTTCCTCATGAAATTTTACTGGAAAATCGAACCTTAGCTCTTGTGCTTTCAACTTTACTTGTTCCGAATCAAAAGCAGCACTAGGAGTTTCAATAATGTCCACATGAACCTGTATGCCATTCTCTCATCAGAATTTTTAGGACTGAGTTGTGCAATAGGACAGTTATAAAAGATAGGAAACACAAACAATTAAACATCAATGATCACTTGGCCTGAAAGGACAACTCCTGTCTCGAAGAGACATTCATAGAATCTGTAAATAAATGGAAACCCTATAAACAAAGAATTAAAAGATGCAAAATCAGATAATTCACATCAATTTAGCAAGCATTGCATAAACACATGCATCCATAGGTCTACTTAGGACATGACCAATCTATATCAAGCGACCTACTCTCATTTTGTACTCTACCTCTGCTACTTGGACCCTCTATTAAATGTTAGTCATTCTGAAACTTACCTAATCTTGTATAACTGCACATCCTTCTTAACTTCTGCATCCCTACGACACTAATTTTGTGGATATGTTGGACCTAGAGAAACAACATTCTTTCCCATATAACATGGCTGGTGACACAGCCATTTTACAGAACTTGCCTTACACTTTGTAACATATTCTCATATCTCATAATACTTCAGTAGCAATTCCTTTTCAACCACTCCTACTTTGACTGTGTTACATATTCATCTATCACAGCATTCTCCTTAAATATCGAGCTTACATATCTGAATACATTTAGCACCACAATCTCATCTAATCTATATCAGCTTCACTCATCTAATGTTGACTAAACTCACACCGTGTATATTTAGTCTTACTTCTACTATCCCAAAACCCTTAATTCTCTTCTGCACAATTCAAGCTTTTGGTTGACAATATTGCTAATTTTGCTAATTAACATTACATTGCCTGCAAGTGGAATACGCTATAGGCCCTCATTCTGTATACATTAAGTTAGCTCATCCATAACAAGGGTAAACACGTACTGGCCCAATGCAGATCCTTGTAATATACTCACAATCATGTAAAATCCTCTGTATCCCCTACCAACGTTCTCACACTTGTGATAGCTCCTTTGTACATATCCTTTTATGGCATTTCTATATGTAATATGAGTTACTTTCTTCTCTAACACCCGCCAAATGACAATTGTTGGCACTCCATCATGTGACATCCCTAGGTCAATGAATATCATGTGTATATGCTTTCTCTCCCTATGAATTTTCATCAATCTTCTTCTAGAAATATAACCTCTGTTGTAGTTCTAACAGACAAAAATCCAAGCTGGTTCTCTGTCACTCTAGTAGTATTCCTAAGTTTACGCTCTATTGCTCTTTCCTAAACTATTTTTGTTTATATCTAAATAGTTGGCTCAATTTTGAATATCTCCTTTGCTTTGATATGTCAGAATCAAAATACTTTTCTCCTCTTGTTTGCATCCTTCCACTCCTTAGTACTGCAACATTAAATAACTAGGAAAGCCATATCACTCGAACCTCTCTAAGACACTTCAGTACCTGTAGAGGAATACCATCTGGACCTCATACTTTATTGCACCCTTTATTTCTGAAGGCCTAATTGTACAGAGTGTAACTAAATCTTCTATCCTGCACAGATGTATGGAGATCTGTAAAGTTATCATCGTGATTTGAGTTGAACAATTGATCAAAATGGACACTCTATCTCACTTGCTTTACTGGCTCTTTGCACCACCTCATTCCACCACTATGATTCTTGGTCGAGAATCTAGGCCTTTAGACACAACTAGCAGTCTAGCACTTCACTTGCTCCTTTCTTAATAAAACATTATAACTTCCTTCCACTAGGTAGCTGTTTTCCCTTCTATTTCCCTGCTCCTTCCTCCTTCCATATGTTTTCCTGAATTGCTAATTGGTTTATGCCCTTTAGTGCCTACCACCGAATGTCAATTTCTTGCAACTCGTCTGATCTTCTCTAATCTTCCGTTTCATATCCAGAAACACCCCTTCATGTTAGTTAGTCGGGGCTTCCCTGGTATAATCTTGCAATCCTTACATGCAACTCTATCTTGTCTTTTGACTTTTGCAAAGGATAACGACTATTTGACTAAAGTTACCTCCACTTATAAAGGAGTGATGCATTCTTTTTAAAATGTGTTAGATGAATTAAATAATAAGACAAACTCTAGAATAGTCTTTTCTTCTTCATTCCTAGTACCCACTAAGTCAAAGGCTTGCATGACATTAAAAACAGAGACTTAAGAAAAGTTGAAAGAAACTTTTTAAACATACTTTAACTTGATACACCGTATATTTTACACAATTCATAAATTTGGCCAATCCTTTTTTTTTAGCAAGAAGTTAAATGTAGCAAATATGAAACATATAGAAATAAATTACATAAAATTCACGAACTTTTTATTTTCATAATATTAGCGTTGGCTCAAGATGAATCTATATAGAGAAGCGAGTTAGTGAAGATTCATATAGCCGACTCGAACTTGTTTGGGATTGAGGCGTAGTAGCAGTTGAATTAAACACAAGTTAAATTTTTCAGAATTTAGGAACTAATTCAACTTTGAAATTAAGTTTTTTCTGTAAAAATATATTCTAGCATTTATTCTTGTTCTCATATCTATTAGTCAAATTAGTTTAGAGAAACGATATTACACTAATGTGGCCTTCTTAGCTTTCTGACTATACAACCTAGAAAGCTCCAGTTAATTCATTTTTCTATAAGCACTAACCATTAGAAGTAAATTCACTATCTATCTTTGGTAGAAAGAGAAGTAGAAAAATGCTCTAGAGTCTGCTAGCGAAAAAAATGCTATAGGGTACTTAACTACGCCTCTCTCAAATACCTCATCCATACTTACAGTAATGACTCGCTCTTCTTTGAAGATACACATGTTTGCATACTGTTGCAACTGTGTCCTGATAGGATGTCCGAAGATTATGTCCATTAGAAGATGACACTATTAGCTTAAAATGTACTTAACACTCAAATTCCCAGGACATATATATATATATATATGTAGACTCATTCTCATCTTAAAAGTGACAATCAAATCACAAAAGTTACCAAATTAATCATGAACACTGATATACAAGGTAAAGAGAGGCTATCATCAGTGTTAAGCTAGATACCATGGGCATCTCATCAATGTCTGCGTCATTCTCATGATCAATAATCCAATTTACTGCATCCTCAAGACTTGAATTACCTGAAAGAAGTAATGATTTGCAATCATAAAAGTGGACAGCTCAGTTAACCACAAAAGTTAGCATCTAAAAGACAAAACAATAGGTAATGCTAGTAAAAAGATAAACTTTCTTTTTCTTTTTCTTTCGCGGGGTGGAGTGGGGGTTTAGCGGCGAGAGCAACTCCTCAGGATTTGATGCCAGTCTAGAGACTGCACTACAGGAAGACTACATAAATAAAGTAGAACAAGCGGAAGTTCTATAATATACAATACTTGGCAGGATAAATGGACTTGCATAAAACAGAGGGTTGAAAGTCCACACCACTTAGTTGATGCAACACCTCTGCAGGATAAATCTCCACATCAACTCTATCTATGTGGCCTAGTAACCAAGTCTACTTACGTCTTCAAGGAAAAGCCTAACAGGTCATTAAATACAGGCATGGCGACATATGATGAGGTATTTTATGTGAAAAGCGTAATTTTCAACCATTCATATAGTAAAAAATGGATCAAGGAAAAGAAATCATGCAGAAAATTCTGTCTACATGCCCTTTACATCTCAAAGATATAAAATAGAAACATCGAGAGAATGTTAGACAAAAACAAACGATTAAACTAATTAGTTTATGTATATGCATGAAAAGATTGCGGGCTTCCATCACAATGAATTTTTCTGAGTAGCTTTCCCATACAAAATGACATGTTTTAGCTAGATAATTCAGATTGATTAACAACCCACATAGCCTTACAGTTATATACTACTTCAGAAGCAAAAGTTATATTAAAATTTTCTCCTATGCTATAGACGTGCAAATCTTTTCCTCATAAAAATATCTAATACCAGAAGGATCACCATACCAGAAGAATGAAGAGCCTTGGTGGCTCGAGCCTCTGAAAATCCCATTGCTTCAAGTTCACTTACCAAGCTTCTGTTACTGTCAGAAGCAGCCATTTCTGATCGTTGATATTAATTGTCTCGATATACGCAATATTGAAGCGTTTCTGCAAAGTAACAAATGTTTCTTCAACAATGATATTTAACATATGAAGAAAACACAGCTTAATTAACTTAAAACAATACATTCCTTGTATGTATATATGCTTTTTGGCATTTTAAACTCAGAATACTGGACAGTAACCAATCGGAAGGTTGGATATAAAACGGTAATATAGAAGTCTTTGTATGCATTCACTTCTCCTGATTGTTCTCTATTTCTTGTGCACAGAAAATCATGAAGATCAAGTTTTATACTTCAGAATTTATTCAAAATGCCTAATAGCTTAAAATTACAACTCTTCAGTCACTATCATTACTTATAATTGGAGTATACAATCATCTATCATCTATCATCGGCTGTGCTTTATAATGTGACTACTATCATAAAAGTTGTCTGCATAATGCCTAAAGTAATAACAACAACAAGAAGAAACAATAGCATAGATTCATTTAATATTTTTTTTTTGAAACTGGTAACTTTTCTATATTTCATATGTAGCAAAAACAGTACTTAGGGTAGTACTGAAATCATATATACAAGAGGCTCTATCTATCACTAATACTCTCTATATTGAGTTTAAAACATCAATAATGGTATTAGTATCATTTGTGTACATCTGATTACACCAAAAGCTTAACAGCAAAATAAAGTTTAACTTGATCTTCTGCACTCCATTCTCCACATTCTCAAAACATCTGGAGTTTCTCTCTTTCCAAATTGTCCACTAAACACAAGCAGGTATAATTCTCCATCTAGTCATGTCCTTTGCATGTAGTCCTGCTTCCTCCCAACTTTTAAGAGTATCTATAACTTTCCCAGGCATGGTCCAGGAGATGCCTTTGAGGTTAAGAATGATTCTCCATAGGTGAGAAGTTATCTTACAATGGAGGAAGAGATGGTTAACTGTTTCTGCGGTTTCCCCACACAAAAAACATCTAGAACATAAGATGAGGCCTCTTTTCATCAGATTATCTTGTATAAAGACAGCTTCGTTAGCCAATAACCATACAAAGCAAGCAACTTTGTGAGGAATTTTTGTTTTCCAGATGTGTTTCCATGGCCAATCAGCTATCTGCTGGTTGGAATGATTCATCCTTTTGTAAGCTGCGTTGACCTTGAATATACCCTTACTGCTGCCTTGCCACCATAGAACATCTGCACCTTCTTGTAATCCACTAAACTGTTCTAGGACATAGAAGAAATCCACTACTCTTTGTGCTTCCCAATCATTGATATGTCTTCTAAAAATGATGTTCCATCCTTGAGGTGTCCACATCTCTGCTATAGTCCTTTGCTGATGTAGACCCAGATTGAAGACTTCTGAAAAAGCTACATCCAATCTGCCAACTCCATGCCAATTGTCCTTCCAAAAGCTAGTCTTATTTCCATCAAATACTTTGATCTTGGAGTCATCCCTCAATTCACTCCACAATGATCTAATGGATCTCCATAGACTAACCCCATATAGTGTAGTGACCTCCTTAGTCATCCATTTGTCTTCTGTCCATATTTTGCTTCAATAATGTTTCCCCAAAGGAGCCGATCCTCCTTGTTGAGCTTCCACAACCATTTCATTCTAAG
The DNA here is from genome assembly GCA_005239495.1 of Nicotiana undulata. NCBI lineage: Eukaryota > Viridiplantae > Streptophyta > Magnoliopsida > Solanales > Solanaceae > Nicotiana > Nicotiana undulata. The sequence continues at coordinate 43,668 of MDKH01101110.1, forward strand.
AGCCTTGCTTTGAATTTTCAAGTTCATGATCCCTAGGCCTCCAAATTTCTTGCCAACAGTAAGTGTTTTCCATTTCACCAAGTGGTAACCCTTCCTTTCTTTGTTCCCGTTCCATAAAAAGTTCCTCCTAATGCTATCCAACCTATTGATGACCCCCGTTGGAATAGGGAACAAGGACATCATATATGTTGGAAGTGCATCAAGAACTGAGTTAATAAGAGTCACTCTGCCACCTAAGGATAGATATTGGGTTTTCCAGCTAGCCAGTTTCTGTCCACACTTCTCTAACACATTGTTCCAGATCCCAATTGACTTAGATTTAGCTCCCAAAGGCATTCCAAGATACATTGTTGGTAAAGCCCCCACTTCACCACCCAAAACAGCAGCTAACATGTCCATATTTGTGACTTCATTTATAGGGTACAAAAAACTCTTCTTCCAATTGATATGCAAGCCAGAGATTCCTTCAAAAAGAACTAGAATCACCCTGAGGTGTTTCAGCTGATCTTCTTCAGCATCACAGAATATGAGTGTATCATCAACATATTGTAAAGGCTGAATACATACGGAGACACTTAAAGTTGGCACGATCTTTCATTTAGACACCTGAACTCAAGGGTGTTCCTATTGAGCACTTATACTACCCGAAAGTTATTCCAATTGAACACTTTTTTGAAAATCAGTCAAACGTACAAAGTTTGTGCAATGCACTCGCTGCTGACGTGGCGAATGACAAATAAAAAAATGACATATATTATTTTGAGTTTAAAAAAAAGGAAAAACTATGTTAAATCTATTTAATAAACAAAATAAATCAGTGGTTTGGTGTTCTTCACTATCTTCATGTGTGTTCTTGTTCCAATCTTCCAAACTTTTAAGAGAAACTCCTCAAAATTTGTTATAACTTCAGCTAAATATTACCCACGACGACCCGAACACAACCCCAATATTAATTTCCCAAACTTTCATCAAATCAAGCAACTCATTTTAAACCTTTCAAGGTTTTTAAAGACCCATTAATGGCGGCTTTCAAATTTTGTAAGCAAAATCAGTGCAACAGTAGATTGGTTCAGATTTTATTCGTCACACGATTTACACCCCGATTTACACTCTGGTTGAATCGAATCAGTGCAAAATTCAAATCGATTTAGACGAATAAAACGGGATGTAAATCGAGTTCAGACACAACAATTCAAATCGAAAGGTGACGGGTGATGTATGGTTTAGATCTAGAGTTACTCTGAAGGGGAAAGTAACTATTGCTGCCAAATCCGGAGTGAAGCTAGAAATTCCAGATGGTGCTGTGATTGCAAACGATGATAACAATGGACCTGAGGATATATAGAGGAGCTACTGGTGCTAAATAGATTAGCGAGTCTGCAGCAAGTACATTTTGTTTGTACATAATGTAATTTTGCCATAAATTTAAATAAACGAACAATTTTGATTGTTTGCTACAGAAATCTTTATACCTTATGGACCTTGATATATAGTTTGTTTCTTCAAGAAAAAAATAAAATCGAAATCAGTGCAAAATCCAAATTCCATATCTGTTTTGTTTTTGAGGGAGAAGAAGAAGGAAATAAAAAAGAAAAATAAATAAAAATACTGTTTTTTTTTTGGAGTCTTCACGCACCTATGTCGGGTGAAACTCACTTTATGTGCCAACTCAGCAAAAAATGTTCAATTGGAATAACTTTCAGGTAGTATAAGTGCTCAATAGGAACACCCTTGAGTTCAGGTGTCTAAATGAAAGATCGTGCCAACTTTAAGTGTCTCCGTATGTATTCAGCCTATTGTAAATGAGTCACTTCTAAACTACCATTGCCCCTCCTAGCTACATCAAAACCTTTTAGCCACCCAAATTGATTGGTTGTTTTAATCATATCGTTGAGACCTTCCATAGCAATCACAAACAAAAAAGGTGATAAAGGATCACCTTGCCTTAGTCCCCTTTCTGCTTTGAAGAATCCTGTTGGAGAGCCATTTAGCAGAACTGAAAACCTAGTTGTTGACATGCAGAATTTAATCCAGTTTATCCATTTCTGGCCAAAACCTTTCTTTCTAGCACATACACAGTAGGAAATTCCAGTTGACATGGTCATAAGCCTTTTCAATATCAAGTTAACACAAGATACCAGGTTTCTTTTATTTCAGCCTAGAATCCGCTGCTTCATTGGCTACCATTACAACATCAATTATCTGTCTACCTTTGATAAAAGCCATTTGTTGATAGTCCATCAATTGTGAAATTACCTTTTTGAGTCTCTCTGCCAAAACTTTGGAAAACAGTTTGTAGATGCTACCTATCAAGTTGATAGGTCTGAAATCCTTTAGTTCCTTAGCACCTTTCTTCTTTGGGATGAGAGCAATCAGTGTTGCATTAAAGCTTCTTTCAAAAACTTCTTTGTCATGAAAGTTTTGAAAAGCATTCATGATGTCAGATTTCACTATCTCCCAGCATTTGATGAAGAATCCCATAGTGAAACCATCTGGGCCAGGGGCTTTATCTATTGCACATAGCTTCAAGCACCTTAGAACTTCTTCCTCTTCAAAATTACCCTGTAGAGCTTCCTTATCCTCCACAGTTAAGACTGGGCAGTTGTCATAGTAGCATGGAGGTCTCCATTGAGTAGTTTCATTGTACAGCTTCTGATAAAAATCAACAATTTCCTCTTCTATTCTAGTTGGCTCCTCTGTTAATTCTCCTTGTACCATCAGTTGATCAATATTATTGAATCTTTTATGTGCATTTGCTACTTTGTAAAAAAACTTAGTGTTCCTGTCTCCTTCTTTCAGCCATAGTGCCCTTGATTTCTGTCTCCATGAGATTTCCTCATTTTTTATCAATTGCTCATACTCCATGAAAAGAGCTGCCTTCGTGCTAGTTTCTTCCTCTGTTAAAATTCTGTCTCTGAGCACCTCATCCAGTTCAGCCAATTGACTTAGTATTTTCTTCCTTTGTTGTCTCAAATTCCCTGCCTCACTTCTGCTCCACTCCTTGAGTTTTGATTTGAGAGCTTTTCATTTACAGACCAATATAAAGTCAGGCTTGCCTGAGAAATTGAAAGAGCTCCACAATTCTTTAACTCTGTCATTGAAGTCAGTTGTTCCTAGCCACCAATTCTCAATTTTAAAATAACTTTTGTTTTTGTTCCAAATGCCCCCTGAAGAGCTACTGGTGTATGATCAGATGCTAATCTTTGCAGTGAAATCTGTTTTATATTACTAAAACTATCATCCCACTCCTCAGAAATCAGAAACCTATCTATTCTGGAAGCCTTGTCTTGATTATCCCCTTCAACCAAGTGAAGTTACCATCTTCTAATCGTGGATCAGTTAGGCTCATGCCTTCAATGAAATCAGAAAATTCCACCATACCCTTTGTTCTCCTCCTACAATTCCTTTTTTCTGAAATGAATCCGGTGACATTAAAGTCTCCACAAATAGCCCAAGCGCCTTCCATCAATCCCCTAACTGCCCCTATCTCATCCCACACTATCCTCCTCTCAATATAATTATTTGGAGCATATACCCCAGTTACATGGCATGAGAAGTTCTGCAAATGTGCCACAAACTTGCAAGTCATAGTGTAGCTACCCATTTCCAGAACTTCCTCCTCCCAGCTTCTACAATCCCACATCATCAAGATACCCCCTCTAGTGCCACTAGCCTCCAAATGAGCAAATTTGATCCATCTGCCCCCCCCCCCCAACACCCCCCCCACACACACACACATACTTGTTTGATAATCTCTCTAATATCCCCTTCTAATTTAGTCTCTTGGAAGCATATGATGTGTGCCTTCCAATCAACTACCAAACTCAGCACTATTCTTCTTGTATCCTATCATTCAATCCCCTTACATTCAATGACACTATTTTGAACTGAATGGAACCAGTGTAAGCATCTTCTCCCCTTACTCCCTTTCCCCTCGCTCTTGAATTTAACATGTGTTGGTATCAAATAAGTGTGGCAATATAAATGGAAGAGGGCCAAACACAAATAATCAAGATAACCATTAGTAGTTACTGATAATATCATTATATGGATGTAGATAATCTAGATTATAAAATGATGACGATCAATCAATCAACTTACTCCTAGTCAAACCAAAACAAGTTGATGCCGGCCGTATGAATCATTTATATCCATTCCACCATATTGGGGCACATTTCATTCCAATAATAACAAATTTGTCTAGATTGATGCCAAGCCGCTAAAATGGGGTAAAGAGAAAGAAATCAAATTCGATGTACAGTAATCCGTAAACTATGAGAAGGATGGAAGAGTAGACCCGACCAAACTGCCTGAAGAAACTAAGAAAAAATAACACTAAACGAACTCCAATTTTGTGAAAGAGCGAAAGAACAGAATGCCGTAGAAGCTTGAAACCCTATTATAGTAATATAATTAACACATATTGAATAGCATATGAAGGCTAAAAAAATCACAAAAAGGAAGCATACCCTTTTTCTGGCAAAGAGAAATTCAGCTGCTTGAGTCGATTTGATGTGCAGATTAAATGCGGAGTAAATACATTCGGGAAGTTGAGGCACAGGGACAAAGTGGAGAAGAAGAACGACATCTGCAAGTTAAGGGGGGATGCCGATTCTTTGCCTCAAGCCTTAAGGTAAAGGTAACTAGTTCAAGGAAGATGGATTCTCAGCTAGGCAATGTCAGCGTTGATTATGCTTTTTGAACAAGTAGAACCGCCTACACAGAATTGCAACAAAGGTAATTTTTCCATTAAGAAGAGAGATTAAAGGATAGATATATGTTTTATTAGCAATTATATACACTGGTAAATCAACCCGCGCTTTCGCGCGGTCATCAAAAAACTCTCATTAAGTTTAAAAATAATCTTTTTATTAACAAATCTAGCTCAAACTAATAAAATAAAATAAAAAGATAAGTAATATAATAAGAGAAGAAGAGATAATTTTCTTATTTCATGGATTGTTCAAGTGTTTCATATCACGTTTTATATCTCTATTTATACTATTACATAGAAGGTTACAAAATGATTTCTTAAACATGACATTAACAATTGAGATCATGGGGAGTGATTATGGAGGTGTGGTAGTTACAATCATAATGATGAGTAGTGGGAGGTTATTTACATCACAAGTGAAAGTAGTAGGAGTAGTGGACATCCACATTTACTAATAGTTTTACAACACTCCCCCTTTGATGTCCAAAAATGGATAATATGCCTCGTTCAAACCTTACTAAGAAAAAATCCCTTGGGGAAAAATCTTAGTGAAAGAAAAAGAGTACACATATTTGTAATACGCTTACGTTAAAAACCTTACCAGGAAAACTCATTGGGACAAAACCTAGACTAAGGGAAAAGAGTACAACACGTATCTTACTCCCCCTCATGAAAACATCACTTTATTTCTTGAAAACTGCATTCTAATTTTCTGCCTCAACTTCTCAAATGTTAAAGTTGGTAATGCCTTAGTGAACATATCAGCCAAATTTTCACATGAACGAATCTGTTAAATATTAATTCACCATTTGTTGAAGATCATGCGTGAAAAAGAACTTTGGTGAAATGTGTTTTGTTCTGTCTCCTTGATGATCCTCCTTCAGTTGAGCAATGCAAGCAACATTGCCTTCATATAGTGTAGTTGGATTATCTTTTTTCGTAAAAGACCACACATTTCCTGAATATGTTGAGTCATTGATCTCAACCAAACACATTCCCGACTAGCTCCATGAATGACTATTATCTCAACACGATTTGAAGATGTGGTAGCTATTGTTTGTTTCATTGAACGCCATGATATAATTGTATCTCCATATGTATACAAATATTCTGTTTGAGACCGGGCTTTATGCGGATCAGATAAATAACCTGCACCGGCATAGCCAATCATTTCTTACTTGAATCCATTAGAATAAAACAATCTCATATCTATAGTTTCCTGAAGATATCTAAATATATGCTTAACACCATTTCAATGTCTTCTTGTTGGGGAGGAGTTGAATCTTGCTAATAAGCTTACTACAAAAGCAATATTTGGTCGGGTATTATTGGCAAGATACATCAGCGCCCCATTTGCATTAAGATATGGAGTTTCAGCACCAACAAGGTCTTCATCATTTTTTTGAGGCTGAAATGGATCTTTATTTATATCAAATGATGTCACAACCATTTGGGTACTTAATGGATATGCATTACTCATGTAAAATCGCTTTAAAACCTTTTCAGTGTATGTTGATTGATGGACAATAATTCCATTTGTTACATGCTCAATTTGTAGGCCAAGACAAAATTTTGTCTTACCAAGATCTTTCATTTCAATTTTTTTCTTCAAACACTCTACAGGCTTTGGAAGCTCTTTAGAAGTGCCAATGATATTCAAGTCATCAACATACACAACTATGATGACAAATTCATATCTAAACCTCTTAATAAAGACACAAGGGCAAATAAGGTCATTTTTGTACCCTTCCTTTAGCAAATACTCGCTAAATTGTACCACATCCTCCCTGATTGCTTCAATCTGTATAAGGATTTCTGAAGCTTTATTGAACAAGTTTCCCTTGAACTTTTATGTGCTTCAGGAACTTTAAATTCTTCAGGGATTTTCATAAAAATTTCATTGTTCAATGTGCCCATATAAGTAGGCATTGTGACAACATCCATCAACCACATATCAAACTTTTCATGGACTGCCAGATTTATTAGATACCTAAAGGTAATTACATCTACCACAGGAGAATATGTCTTCATATAATCAATGCTAGGCCTTTACGAAAACCCTTGTGCCACAAGTCGTGCTTTATACCTTACGAATTCACCTTTCTCATTTTATTTTTGCAACAAAATCCATTTGTACCCCACTGGTTTAACACCTCAGGCGTTCAGACTATTGATCCGAAAACTTTACATTTTTCGAGTGAAGCCAATTCCGCTCGAATTATATTTTTCCATTTTGGCAGTCATTTCTCTGTCTACTTTCATTGACAGGAGCTCAAGATATTCATCTTGTTGCATTACTTCAACTGCAACATTATATGCAAAACTATTGTCAACAACAATATTGTTTCGATTTCACCTTTTTCCTGTACAAACATAACTTATTGAGATCTCTTCATTTTCATTATTTCCAAGTACTGGAACCTCCTGTGAGGTCTTATCAATTGTTATGTCTTTATGCTCCTCTTGAGCAATTGCCTCCACGTTAAGATCAACTTGATCGTATGCTCCTTTCCCTACGGGGATTCTTATCCTTGGACCGGACTGGTCCACCCCGTTTAAGGCGTAGCCTAGACTCATTTGCATTATCATACTGTCCAACTGGGACATCAACTCGAATTGGAGCATTTACCGCTAGAATATGCGATTTAGTAACCCATGAAAGGTTAGTAAATGCATCTGGCAATTGATTTACAATATTTTGCATATAAATAATTTTTTGAACTTCTTGTTCACATTGATTTGTACGAGGATCCAAATGAGATAGAGATAATACATTCCAATCTATCTCTTTTTTCAGGTGTTTATTTCTTTTCCTGAATGTTGGGAAAACTGATTCATCAAAATGACAATCAACAAATCTGGTTGTAAATAAATCTCCTTTCATAGGCTCCAGATATTTGATAATAGAAGGAGATTCATAACCAACATATACTCTCAACCTTCTTTGGGGACCCATATTTGTGTATTGTACTAGAGCAATTGGAACATATACCGCACATCCAAAAATTCTTAGATGAGAAATATTTGGCTCCTAACCAAAAGCCAACTGTTATTGGGAGACTTCATGATAATTGGTTGACCTTATGCGCACAAGTGTTGCTGCATGCAAAATAGCATGTCCCCACACTGAAAGGGGAAGTTTTGTCCTCATAACAATGGTCTAGTTATTAATTGGAGGCGTTTAATCAATGATTCTTCTAGACCATTTTGAGTATGAACATGAGCAACCAGATGCTTAACTTTTATTCCAGTGGCCATACAATAATCAGTAAAGGCCTGAGATGTAAATTCATCGGCATTATCAAGACGAATTATGTTAATTGCATAATTTGGAAATTGTTCTCTTAACCTTATTATTTGGGCCAACAATCTCGCAAATGCCATATTGTGAGTTGACAATAAGCGCACAGTGACCATCTTGTAGATGCGTCTAGCAAGACCATAAAATACTTGAATGGTCCACATGGAGGGTACGAATAGCCCCACATATATCACCTTGTATACGTTCCAGAAATACAAGGGATTCAATCCCAACTTTAGCTGTTGATGGTTTAATAACCAATTTTCTTTGATAACAAGCAGCACAAGAGAATTCCTTAAAGTGAAGAATCTTCTTGTTCTTCAACGTGTGCCCATATGAATTCTCTATTATTCTGCGCATCATGTTAGAACCGGGATGACCCAACCGGTCATGCCAAATGATAAAATCATTAGAAGTAGTAATTTTTTTGTTTACTATGGCATGCGATTCAACCACACTAATGTTTGTGTGCTACAACCCAGAAGAAAATGCGGGTAATTTTTCATGCGCATATTTTTTCCCTGTTTGTATTGTAGTAATATAAAGGTATTCAACCTTTCCTTCGTTACAGGTTTCAACATGGTAGCCATTTTAGCGAAAAGCTTTGAAACTCAACAAGTTTCTTTGAGACTTACTACAACACAATGCATTACTAATAGTCCATATCATTCGTTCATGTAGTAACAAGGCCGCTCTTCCAGAGCCCTCAATTAATTTTGTACTACCAGATATTGTATTAACATAGGCCTTTTTCATAACCAAATAAGAGAAAAATCTTTTCTCTTAATATTGTGTGAGTTGTAGCACTATCCAAAAGGCATAAATCTTCATTACTCATCTTGGATCCAATTGAAAACTGAGAAATTTTGTTTTCTTCATAAAAAGATAAACTTACACCATAACAAATACGAAAATACTAACAACACCAACAACAACATAAGACAACTTAAGTACTACTTGAAAATAAAAACAACTTTAGAACGACATAATTGCATTTTCCGATAAAATGATCAAACTTTAATTTTGATCCCCAAAGAAGTCTTCAACTTCCAAATGAGTAAGATCATCGAGGCCTTCAAAATCATCATCTTCAAAGCAATACTGCCTCGACACTTGTCATCATTTTTGTTTGAAGGCCTGATAAGTGGGGATTTTGACTACTTATTAGCGCATTTTAGCTTTTATTTTAGTCTAAAAGCACTTAATTATATTTCTGAAACTGATGGAATATGCAAAAGTGCAAGAATGTTAGAAGTTAGACTCTCGAGATGAAACCCGACTCAAAAAGGAGTAATCTAAACACAAGGCAACAAAAGGAACAAGAACTTGCAAAGTGCGGATGGCAGAATTCCATTTGCGGCCAAAAACAATGAAGAAAAACCCAACAGGCTTCCTAGCAAAATGCGGTCCGCAAAGGAATTGTGTGGCCACAATTGAATAATTGGAAATCAACTTCAAAGGGTGTGCAATTTTCCAAAGTCCAAGTCCCTCAAGATTGCAGACCACACAAGAATTGTGCGATCGCAGAAAGAAAGATGCGAACCACAGAATAACAGATTGCCGCCGCAGTGACAAATCTGCAGACCGTAGAAACATTGTCGCGTGGCCGCATAATCTTAGCTCCTGCAAGAATGAAGACTTCTGCGGACCACACATGGAATTTTGCGGCTGCAGAACCTCCCGAAGGGCATTTTTGTCTGAATTTTCCAGCCCTGTATAATAGATGAGTTTCACAAAATTAGGTAAACTTTTGACATACAGTAGTCGTTTCTCTTCGCTTCTTTGAGTAGTTTTTCATATTTTGGGATATTTTAACATATATTTTATCATTTTGATTTTACAATATGAGTTTAATTAGCATTTCTTCTTCTATTTCTTCAATTTTGAAGCATGAGTAGCTAGATTTTTACTAGGGTTGTCACAACCCTAGTATGTAAACCTTATGGGTGTCGAATTTAATGCTTGTTTATCATTGAATATTTATTATTTAGCCTTGTTCATGCTTTAATTTGTGGAATTAATGGTTGCAAATATTAGTTCATGCCTAATTTACTTATTCTCTACTTGGGAAAGAAAGACTTAGTCTAGGAAAACTTGGCTAACAAGAAATTGGGTCGATCAGGAGATTGATAATCTCAATTAAAGGGATCAACCTATCGTGCTGCGACATTAAATCAAACGTTTCTTCGGAGGAAACCCATGTTTCTTTTTCTTTTCTTCTTTTGTAGATAGGTGTTATTTTTGTGCTAACTGGATTTGAAGTGTGTTGCAGGGATGAATGTACTTTACAGGAATTGTGCTCAGAAAATTGGCTAAGTGTAGAAAGAAGCGTGGACCGCAATTGTATTGGCGGACTGCACAATTTTAGTTGCTACAACAAAAGGTGATCTGTGGCCGCACAATCGCATTGTGGACCGCACAAGTTGAAGGTGGAAAATGTCAACTCTCTGAAGTTGGTATGTCAGAGAAATGCCTAATCTGCGGCCACACATGAATTCTGTGGTGGGCAACAAAACTTGTGTCCACACAACTAATTCTGCGAACCGAAAAATGTTAGGGCATCCAAGACCCCTAGGTAACAGTGTGCGGACCGCCAATAGGAATTTTGCGGCCGCACTCACCTCCCCTTCACCTGCCAGAACCCCTTCACTATAAATAGGAGATGATTGGTATTGTTCTCTTTCCCTCTCTAAGCTCACAAAGGGGAAAAAATTCCTGAATTGATAATCAATTGGGGGAGTTGATAAGTGTGGATCTTGACTACTTATTAGCGCCTTTTAGCTTTTGTTTTAGTCTAAAAGCGTTTAATTATGTTCCCGAAATTGATGAAATGTGAAAATTTGCAGGAATGTTGGAAGTTGGACTCTCGAGATGAAATCCGACTAAAAAAGGAGTAATCAAAAAACAAGGAAACAAAAGGCACAAGAACTTTCAAATTGTGGACCGCAGAATTCCATTTACGGCCGCAAACAATGAAGAATAACCCAACAGGATTCCTAGCAAAATGTGATATGCAAAGGAATTGTGCGGCCGCAATTGAAGAATTGGAAATAAACTTCAGAGGGTTTGAAATTTTCCAAAGTCCAAGTCCCTCAAGATTGCAGACCGCACAAGAATTGTGCGGTAGCAGAGAAAGTGCCTTGCGGCCGCAAAAGAACAGATTGCGGTCGCAGTGATAAATATGCAGACCGTAGAAACATTGCCTCGTGGCCGCAATGGAGAATTGTGTGGCCGCATAATCATAGCTCCTTCAAGAATGAAGACTTCCGTGGACCACACATGGTACTTTGCGGCCGCAGAACCTCCCGAAGGGAAGTTTTGTCCGAAATTTCCAACCCTGTATATATAGACGAGTTTCACAAAATTAGGTAAACTTTTGACATCAACAACTACAATATCCATTTCTCTTTGCTTCTTTTAGTAGTTTTTCATATTTTGGGATATTTTGACATCGACTTTATCATTTTGATTTTACAATATGAGTTTAATTAGCATTTCTTTTTCTATTTCTTCAATTTCAAGCATGAGTAGCTAGATTTTTACTAAGGTTGTGGCCCAACCCTAGTGTGTAAACCTCATGGGTGTTTAATTTAATGCTTTTTTATGGTTGAGTGTTTATTATTTAGCCTTGTTCTTACTTTAATTTGTGAAATTAATGGTTGTAAGTATTAGTTCATGCCTATTTGACTTAGTCTCTACTTGAGAAAGAGAGGCTTAGTCTAGGAACATTTGGATAACAAGAAATTTGGCCAATCGAGAGATTAATTATCCCAATTAAAGGGTTCAACCTTTCATGCCACGACGTTAAATCAGACGCTTCTTGGGAGGCAACCCATGTTTCTTTTTCTTATCATTTCTTCTTTTGCATATAGGTATTATTTTTGTTCTAACTGGATTTGAAGTATGTTGCAGGGATGAGTGTACTTTACAGTAACTATGCTCAGAAAATTGGCTAAGTGTGGAAGAAGTGCGGACCACAATTGTATTGGCGGACCGCACAAGTTGAAGGTGGAAAATGTCAACTCTCTGAAGTTGGTCTGTTAGAGAAATGCCTGATCTGCGGCCACAACACGAAGTCTGCGGTCGGCAACAAAACTTGTGGCCGCACAACTAATTCTGCGCACCACAAAATGTTAGGGCATCCAAAAACCCCAGGTAACAGTGTGCGGACCGCAATAGGAATTTTGCGGCCACACTCACCTCCCCTTCACCTGCCAAAACCCCTTCACTATAAATAGGAGATGATGGGTATTGTTCCCTTTACCCTCTCTGAGCTCACAAAGGGCAAAAAATTCTTGAATTGATAATCAATTGGGGGAGTCGATAAGTGCGGATTTTGAATACTTATTAGCTCCTTTTAGCTTTTGTTTTAAACTAAAAGCATTTAATTGTGTTTCCGAAACTGATAAAAAATGCAAAATTGCAGGAATGTTGGAAGTTGGACTCCGAGATGAAATCCGACTAAAAAAGGAGTAATCAAAACACAAGGCAACAAAAGACACAAGAACTTGCAAAGTGCGGACCGCAGAATTCCATCTGCGGCCGCAAATAATGAAGAAAAACCCAACATGCTTCCTAGCAAAATGCGATCTGCAAAGGAATTGTGCGGCTGCAATTGAAGAATTGGAAATAAACTTCAGAGGGTTTTAAATTTTCCAAATTCCAAGTCCCTCAAGATTACGGACCAGACAAGAAATGTGCGGTAGCAGAAAAAGTGTCTTGCGGCCGCAGGAAGAAAAATGCGGACCGTAAAAAAATAGATTGCGGCCATAGTGATAAATCTGCGGACTGCAGAAACATTGCCTCGTAGCTGCAATGGAGAATTGTGTGGCCACATAATCTTAGCTCCTGCAAGAATGAAGACTTCTGTGGAACATGGAATTTTGCGGCCGCAGAACCTCCCGAAGGGCATTTTTGTCCGAAATTTCCAACCCTGTATGTATAGACGAGTTTCACAAAATTAGGTAAACGTTTGACATCAGCAACTACAGTGGCCATTTCTCTTTGCTTCTTTTACTAGTTTTTCATATTTTGGGATATTTTAACATAGATTTTATCATTTTGATTTTACAATATGAGTTTAATTAGAATTTCTTTTTCTATTTCTTCAATTTCAAGCATGAGTAGCTAGATTTTTACTAGGGTTGTGACCCAACCCTAGTGTGTAAACCTTATGGGTGTTTAATTTAATGCTTGTTTATGGGTGTGTGTTTATTATTTAGCCTTGTTCACAATTTATTTTGTGGAATTAATGGTTGCAAGCATTAATTCATGCCTATTTGACTTAGTATCTACTTGAGAAATAGAGACTTAGTATAGGAAAACTTCGCTAACAAGAAATTGGGTCAAGCAAGAGATTGATAATCCCAATTAAAGGGTTCAAACTAGAGATAGTAATAACCCGACATGAGTTTTTATCAACCGTTTTGTGCAATACTCATTTGGACTTGAGAAAACCAAATTGGGCAAAATCACTCTTTGACCGAAAGGTATTGAGTGGGTAATTGAGAGTTGATAGATATAATACATCCCGATCAACATAACAAGCATTAAGGTTTATACCACATTAGGCAAACACCTAGTCGATGGTCATAGCCCTGAACTTTTTACAAAATTTGAAAAACAACAAAAACAATTTCTTAGTTTCATTTCTTAACTTTGCAATCTTAGTTTAAGGTAGACATAGAAACAACCCCAATTTGTGGAAGTGTAAATTGAGGTAGTTCAGACTCACGTACTACAATATATACCCCTAACTCCCATATATAGCTCCTTGTGGAAATCGACCTCAGTTCTTGTTGGGTACTACTATTGCATTCGACCGTATCATATCCTTGATTTGAGGTGTGAATTGGACGAGATCAATTTTTTGCGTCGTTGCCGGGGAGTTAAAATGGTGTTAGCTATTTATTTAGGTGTGTTGTTGGAATATCTTCTTTTCCTTCCCTGTTACTTACGTGTTGAGAAATTGTAGGTGCAATCATGGCAAACAATGAGCTCGGAAATATAGATTTGGGGGATGTGGACGTTGAGTTTACATTGGAAGTGTCGAGTTTGCTAAAGCTCTTTTTGATCATGGGGCGAGTTTCAATTTGATACTCTATTTGGTGTTCAAGACTTTGGGATTGGGCAACCAAGACCCACATCCATGAGATTACAAATGACCAATCGTACAATGAAGAGACCGTTGGGATTGATTGAAATGTATTGGTTAGTGTTGATAAATCATTCTTCCGGTGGATTTTGTTATTTTTGATTGTGAAGTAGACTATGAGGTACCGACTATTCTTGGAAGAAATTTCCTTGCTACGGGGAAGGCTCTTGTTGATGTGGAAGCCGGAGAACTCACTTTCTGTGTGGGTGATGAAAATGTGTTGTTTCACGTGTGCAAATCCATGCGGCAACCCAATAGCAATAAAGTATATTCTTTCGTGGACTTGTTGACCGATGTGATTATTGATGATACAAGTGCCACGATTAATGTGGGTGATATGTTGGAGACCATCTTGCTCAACTTTGATGATGACGAGATGGATGGCTTCATGGAATGTGTGAACTCTTTGCAAGGAATGGGGTCGTACAACTATGCACCCCAGAAACTTTCCTTGGATCGTGAAAAAAGAAAAACTCCTCCTACAAAGCATTCAATTGAAAAGTCTCCTACCTTGGAGTTGAGGCCACTGCCTCCGCATTTTCAGTATGAATTTCTTGTCCCTTGTTCTACTTTACCGGCTATTCTTTCCTCTTGTTTGACTAACGTGCAGGTTGACTCTACATTGGTGGTGCTCCGCAAGAGGAAGAAGGCTATTGGGTGGACTTTGGCAGATATTCGTAGAATAAGACCCGCATTTTACATGCACAATATTAACTTGGAGGAAGATGCAAAACCATATATTAAACATCAAAGGAGACTCAATGAAGCTATACAAGACGTGGTAAAAAAGGAGATATCAAGTGGTTGGATGCCGGGGTTGTCTACCCCATTTTCGATAGTTTGTGGACTTCTACGGTGCAATGTGTCCCAAAGAAGGGGGGGGGGGTCATGACGGCGGTCACCAATGACAAGAATGAGTTGATTCCCACTAGAATGGTGACCGGGCGGAGAGTGTGTATGGACTATCGCAAGCTAAACAAAGTCACGAGGAAGTATCATTTTCCACTTCCCTTCCTTGACCAAATGCTTGATAGGTTGGCCGGCCGTGCTTTCTATTGCTTTCTAGATGGATATTCGGGATACAACCAAATCCTTATTGCTCCGGAAGATCAAAAGAAAACAACTTTCACATGTCCCTATGGTACGTTTGCTTTCAAGCGGATGCCATTTGGCTTATGTAACGCACCAACAACTTTTCAAAGGTGTATGATGGAGATCTTTACGGATATAATAGAGGAATACCTTGAAGTCATCATGGATGAATTCTCGGTGGTCGGAGATTCCTTTTATGATTTCTTGGCTAATTTGGATAAAGTATTAGCTAGGTGTGAAGAAACAAACTTGGTGCTAAATTAGAAGAAATGTCATTTCATGGTCGAGGAAGGTATTGTCCTTGGCCACAAGATTTCAAATAATGGCATAGAGGTCGATAAGGCAAAGATAGAGGTTATTTCTAAACTTCCACCTCCAACTTCGGTGAAAGGCATGCAGAGTTTCTTAGGTCACGTGGGGTTCTATCGGCGTTTCATCAAGGATTTTTCTAAAGTGGTGAACCCATTGTGCAAGATCTTAGAGAAAGATGCTAAGTTTTACTTCAATGATGATTGCATGAGAGAATTTGAATTGCTAAAGTTCAAGTTGACAACCACTCCCGTTATCACCGCTCATAATTGGAGTATCCCTTTTGAGCTCATGTGCGATGCTAGTGACGTAGCGGTTGGAGATGTGTTGGGGAAACACATCAACAAGATTTTTCATCCGGTCTACTATGATAGTAAGACCATGAATGATTCCCAAGTCAACTACACCATTACGGAAAAAGAACTCCTTGACATTGTGTTTGCAATTGACAAATTCCGCCCATACTTGATGGGTGCAAAGATTATTGTTCATACAGATCATGTGGCACTTTTCTATCTTACTAGCAAGAAATATTCAAAAGTTAAGTTGATGATATGGGTGCTATTTTGCAAGAGTTTGATATTTACATCCAAGATCGAAAAGGGAGTGAAAATCAAGTGGCGGACCACTTGTCTCATTTGGAGGAGGAAGGGAGGCCGCATGATGGCCTTGAAATCAATGGCTCCTTTCCCGATGAGCAACTCTTGGCTATTTCAATGAAGGAGGTGCCATGGTTAGCGGATCTAGCAAACTTTCTTGTGTGTGGAATCATCCTAGATGAGTTCTCTTCAAATCAAAAGAAGAAGCTCAAACAGGATTGTCAAGATTATTATTGGGATGATCCATACCTTTTTCGAATTTGCACGGATGGGTTAATTAGAAGATTTGTATCGGACAAGGGCAAAGTTTTATTCTTTAGGCTTTCCATTCTTCGCCTTATGGTGGTAACCATGGCGGAGAATGAACGGCAGCCAAAGTGCTAAGTTGCGGTTTCTATTGGCCCACTCTTTATAAAGATGCTAGTGATGTGGTGAAAAGATGTGATGAAAGCCAATGAGCCGGTGGAATCTCGAAGAAGAATGAAATGCCTCTCATTACCATTTTGGAGATTGATATCTTCGATGTGTGAGGTATTGACTTCATGGGTCCTTTTCTGAGTTCTTGTGGAAACACCTACATCTTGGTTGCGGTAGATTATGCGTCTGAATGGGCCGAGGCTATTGCTCTAACCAACAATGAAGCAAGAAGCGTGGTGGCATTCTAGAAGAAGAATATTTTCACAAGATTTGGTACTACGCGGGCTATCATAAGCGATGGGGGGTCGCATTTTTGCAACACGGTTTTTGACACTTTGCTTAGAAAGTATGGTGTCACTCATAAAGTTATGACTCCCTATCATACACAAGCTAGTGGTCAAGTAAAAATCTCCAACCGGGAGATAAAGAGTATCTTGTCCAAAATAGTAAATGCTAATCGGACGGATTGGTCAAAGAAGCTTGATGATGCATTATGGGCTTATCGAACTGCCTTCAAAACTCCTATCGAAATGTTTCCATACTGGTTGGTGTTCGACAAAGCTTGTTATCTTTCGGTGCAACTTGAGCACAAAGCCATGCGTGCTTTAAAGAAATTGAATCTTGATTGGGATGCAACTGCTAACTTGCAGATTTCACATTTGAATGAATTGAGTTCCGGTACCATGCCTATTGTCACGACCCCAAACTGATGGGCCGCAACGGGCACCCAGTACCTTACTCAGTCGAGTACCTACGTAAAGTATCTTTCGTATCATACTATCATAGGTAAATGAGCCAGAGAGGCTGTCGTAAGATAAGTAGAATAAAAAATGGGGAAATGCTCGACCTTGGACGGCCCAACATATAATCCAAACTTATACGTATGACGTACGGGCCTATAAGGCCAAAATAATCGCTCGTACACTGAACCTAGGCCGACAAGGCCATACAATCGTACATATACATGACATATGTCTACAAGCCTATAAGGTTACATAAACGTCATAAGGCCGAGACATGGTGCCGACATACCAATCAATACATGTCTAAATCATACAAACCCAATAAGCAGCTCCGGAGCAAATGGAGCGCACCAACATCTTCCACTGAGCTGACAGCCTACTTGGAGGACTCTCAACGTGTCTATCGGGACCTGCGGGCATGAAACGCAGCGTCCTCGGACAAAAGGGACGTCAGTACAAATAATGTACCGAGTATGTAAGGAATGAAAAACAGTAAACAATAGACATGAGAGAAACATGGAGTAATAGACTCAACATGTATATTTGAATAGCTTTGTGAGTCATTTAATATTATAATATCATGCATATGTGTATAAATGCCATACCATGCATGAGTAAATGCGCTCATAACATCATCAAGCCTCTAAGGGCATCCCATTATATCATCTCGGCCACTGTGAGCAAATCATCAACGTATACCAGCTGATCAGGTGGTGGTGCGTATATAACGTAGTAACATTTTCACATATCCCATATACATATATACACGTATATAACGTCGTCTGGTCATGGGTCAATGTACATGTATAAATGAATGCAATGCATGAGAAGTACGCCAATAAAATTTCTCGGAACGTCATAAGACCATTATACCTCTGATTAATATCATGAAATAAACTTTATCAACTTACTTATTTTCTGAGACCCATGAACAGACGATAGAATAATAAGACATATGGGAATTCAAGAACATAGGTACTTCTAATACTTCTATGAATAGAGACATTTATGGAAGTTGTGCATTTACTCGCTTCGTTTGTATCGTATGGATCATGCCAAAAGAAATAAGGTATAGCCTTAACATACCTGAGTCGATTCTCTTGGCAATCCCTCTGACACACATTAATTTCGACAAAACACGTGACGGCAAGATCGGAATAGGGAAAAATCCGTATGATATTCTTGAGAAAGATTGCATCGTACTCCCTTAGAATCGCAAAATCCCGTTGCTATTACCTTATGAAATATTGTATGAATTTTTGTAGCAAATTCCATATAATCACTTTGTGAATTTGATCACAACTTTTGTAAGATGCTTACTGAAGCAATAACGTTAGAGCCATATGGCTTTTTTATGAATTCCTTATCTTTGCAAATCTTGAATTTAAGAACCATTTTTCGATTATTCTTTAAAGAGTGTCACCTTGAAAAATTGTTCAAGAGTCACTTAATGACTCATGTATGGGGCTGCCACGTATTAGTCTTAGTCTTTATCCAAAGACTTTAATTCATGATCCATTAATCATTAATTAACTTGTTAATTCCTCAATTATCCAATAATTCACATAATTAAGGATTATTTCAAATTAATTAAAATACTACTCACTTTTAACACACCTTACTATTCTGGTCATATGGTACCTTGCATGACACTAGTTCATAAATATTGGGTATTTTTAGCTTGGGTCGTATTTTATCCCAACATGACAAACTTTGACGAAAATTTATTTTCTTTGATTTGCATACCCTCTTACATTCACGAATTTATTCATCACTTGTTTGAAACAACATAATTCTTATAATCTCAAAATAATCTCATTCCCGAGCTTACGTGATTAGCTTACGACGAAGCTTTAACGTACGAAAATGCGAAATATAATATCTTATTTACGAGCTTATGTCAATTTGTTTATGGCGTACTTCCTCGTACGAAAACATGGGTGTAACACCTATGCAAGTACGTCCTTATACAACTAGAAGATTAAGTACCTTCATGACAAATATATTCGGAACAAGGAGTTCAAGGTGGGCGATCATGTTTTGTTATTCAACTCACGATTGAAGATGTTTCCCGAAAAACTAAAATATAAATAGAGTGGTCCCTTTGAAATTGTGGGTGTGACACCTTTTGGTGAATTGGACTTGAAGAATAAAAATAATGAGGTATTTCGATTCAATGATCACCGGGTGAAGCAGTATTTGGGAAAGATTGATGATGGCCACGTAATGGCAGTGATTCATTTCAAATGATGGTAATTTGTGTCGGGTCGCGACGTTAAATCAGGCGCTTCTTGGGAGGCACCCATATTTTTTTTTCTTTTCTTATTTTGTAGATAGGTGTTGTTTTTGTGCTAACTGGATTTGAAGTGCGTTGCAGGGATGAGTGTATTTTACAGGAATTGTGCCTAGAAAATTGGCTAAGTCTGGAAAAAAGTGTGGACCGCACACTTTTGGTTGCTACAACAAAAGGTGATATTTGCTCGCACAATTACATTGCGTACCACACAAGTTGAAGGTGGAAAGTGTCAACTCTATGAAGTTGGTCTGTCATAGAAATGCCCGATTTTCGACCGCAACACAAATTCTGGGGTCCGCAACAAAACTTGTGGCCACACAACTAATTCTGCTGACCGCAAAATATTAGGGCATCCAAGGCCCCCAGGTAACAAAGTGTGGACCGCAATAGGAATTTTGTGTCCACACTCACCTCCCCTTCATCTGCTAGAACCCCTTCACTATAAATAGGATATGATGTGCATTGTTCCCCTTTTTCCCTCTCTGAGCTCACAAAGTGCAAAAATTGAATTTTTTTTGTTAAATTAGATGCTCTCAAGCCTAACAATTGTTGATCACTCATCTCCTGCACTCTTTCATATCTGGTATGCATCATCATCTTGATTAACTTCTTTTAATTTTAAATTTTTTAGTAAAATTGTGAGCCATTTGTCTGTGAATCTGTTTGAACAATATTTTGGGGTGGATATATAGTGGGTAGACTGATAAATGTTCTAAGGGGAATGGGTAAACTGATTTTAATGCTTACATGCTGTTAAAATGTAAAAATTGTGCAAAACTGTCAAGCCCTAGGTGAATATTTGACCGATTGTTCCTCAATTTTGGAATCTGCGACCGCACAAGAAATTGTGCGATCCGCAGAAGTTAAAACTTAGGGCACTATACAAAAGCATGGATCTGCGGCCGCAACGAAAAATGTGTGGAACGCAGAAATCCTATTGCGGCCGCAGAACAACCTAATCTTTGTGATCAGAGAGTTGTCATTTTGATGACTCTCAAGTACTGCCACAAAATAAATTGTGCAGACTGCAGAAAATTGATTGCGACCGCAAAATAACAAATTCTCTATCATCAGAGAATTGTCATTCTGTTGATGTCTGAAATGCGGTCGAAAGGAGAAATATGCGGACCGCAATCCACTTTTGCGGCCGCAGGGGAATATTGTGCGGTCCCCAATGCCCATTCTTCGGCCTCAATGGTAATTCTACAGACCGCACGTCCCTTCTTTGCAAACATGATTCTGCTGTGTTTTAACTGTAATCTCTGGTGTGTCCTTGCATTAATTCTGTGTCTGAACTTGAATTATAACTAACAATCACCTTTGCTTGATAAAGAAAATAGTTCGATCTTAGACGAAGAGGTGACACTTCAAAAGGAAGAGACACATGCCTAGTTCCCAACAGCCTAACATCAGAAAGAAGATAGCAATAAGCAGAGGGCGAGGTGAAGACCTCTCAGAGACCAGTTCTTATGTCCGATCTAGGGACGTCTCTGAGGGTAACTCATCCTCAATACATGAGAATTCGGCCGTCCAATCAAGGCCACCATGGAAATATCAGCTCAGGGATGAGCCATCATCATCACATAGCACCTTCGAGGGTTCGGAGAGTGCCGGTCAGGCTTCTGAGTCCTCCACTACACTTATCCCCAGGCACCAGAAACTTCAGTTTAGGACATTCCAGATGATGGCCGATGGGGATATTTTACGGTTGCCGGCCTTGAGCGGTCGAAGAATAAAGAGTTGTGGGAGGACAAATTCATCAGTTTGGCTGTATTCTCTAGTTTCCGTGAGTGGTAGCCAGTTAGATAACTCACTCTTGAGCGACAGTTCCAATTGAAAGATCTTGAAAAGTACAATCTGGTAGTCTTGAGGCAGTTCCGAAAGCAAAAGGGGTGGTGTGGTTCACCCAGAGCGTAGTGGACGCGAAGGAATACCTTGTCCGGGAGTTCCACGCTAATGTGGTGCATATCAGGAAAGGGACCAAGGTAACTAAAATGAGGAACCTGAAGGTGCGTTTTCACCAACATACATTGAACACCTACTTGGGGTTTGATGATATTGAGCCCATACAATATTTGGAGAAGTTTGCAACGGGGGATACAACTCGCCCGTGGCTATCTGAGATTCTGGTAGCTCCTGGGCCACCACCACCATGGATTATAGCAGGGGTTTCTATTAACAGAAACACCCTGAGTTTTGAGGCAAAAGGATGGCAGACCTTCATATGCAGCCAACTTGATCAGAGTGATAATGAGACATACCTTCCTATCTCGTGGGTAGTTTTAGTCGCCTCCATCATGGCCGGGTACCCGATCAATGTGGGTGCCGTGATGTCAGCCAACATATCTTTGGTCGCCAAGAAAGCTGATACCTCCTACCCGTATCTCAACACCATGACCGAGTATCTTACAGATGCACGAGTGGAGCCGAGAGATTTTGATACGAAGGTGCGGGTGAAGAAGCCCTTCTCACGGTATTTGTTGATGGATGCACACAACCCTAAAAAAAAGGGCCAGACGACTACCACCATAGGCCAGTATGATGAGCCATCAGTGGTAGCTGTATAGACAATCGACATGCCATCCACTTCAGCAGAGACTTCATCCAGTGCAACAACTATGCCTCCACATTCAGCCTCAGTGCCTCCAGTTGCCCCTATTACAGGTTCCGTCTCGTCTTTGAAGCTTGTGTCGATGCCCACTGCTCCACTATCTGCGCTGGGAGTCTCCCAGACACTAGCGAGCCTCGACAACCGGATGCAAACAACTACTGCAAAGCTGTCTGACATATCCAGTAATGTTGTAGCATAGTCCTCCATTCCGGCACCCCAAATTTCCCCCACAGTTGAAGAAAATCTGAAGAAGCTCTTGGAGAACTAGAACACAATCATGGCCACTTTGGTGCAACATGGGTCAGTGATAGAAGAGCTGGGGAAGGAAGTGAAGAAGATGCGGAAGTACCAGGCCTCCAAGAAGTCACTGGACAAGATCCGAAGATAGGTACCAAGATTGAGGCAGCCGGAGATATTCCATTTGACATACTAATTGACCCGCACCACCCAGGCCCAGATCCTACAGCACATACAACACCAACTGGCCAGTCTGAGGAGCCAGACCTTGTTGAGGCAGTACGTTAGATGTTCACCAACCCAGTCACTCCCGGAGTTGATGATGATGAGATCCAAATTGATGAGGCTGAGATCGGTGACGCTGGTGTGGACACATAGATGGCCAACCATCCATAGGGAGTTTTCTTCAATTTTACCCTTCCTTTGCTCTTATTATGTTAAGCGTTGGGGACAATGCTTATTTTTATTCGGGGGGGGGGGGGGGGGGAGATGTAGTTTATTTGATCTATTTTGATGATTTTGAGACATTTGATTTGTAATAACTGACAGTTTTTTTCTTCTTTTTCCTTATTAAGTAAATATTCTCTCTTTTCCTCTCTTATTATGTATTATCTTCTCTCATTATGTATATTCATTATGCTTTCGATATTTTTTTCTTTGTAGCTTATTTACATGTGTTTTCTTATTAGTTAGTGTTTAACTGAGTACCTTTTTTTGAATTAGTAGTTTCTTTTTTATTTAATAGCTTTTTTTATATGTTTTAGTAGATAATAAGCCTTTGGTATTCTTAATGCCACGGTTCTTTCCAAATGTAGTTTTTGTGTGAACCGGGTGATCTTTCCAATGATGGATGGCGTGAAAACTTTCTTATGGGATTGAGTCAGTTTGTTTAGGTAATAATAGTAGTAGTAATGAATTAAAAGACCTAATTAAGTCATGCTCGAAGAGTCAAACATGCTTCACTTAGTACCAACACACTTAACTGCGTGCTTATGGTTAAAAACAAGGTTTTTGGAATGAAATACCTCTAGTTAGTGACCTTGTGACTCTTGTGTTGACTTAGGCAATCAACGAGTGGGTCAATCGAACCATAGTGATCTTTAATCTTGAATATGGTTATTTTGGGCCCTCGACTCTATCCCCTTTAACAATCCAGTTGCGTGAGAGGTGAGATGTTTTGTTGTAAGTCCAAGTACCCGTGCGAATGGTCTAAAACTTGCCCCGAATGTGTTTCAAGGCAAAATCTTAAGTTTTGCTTGGCTTGAGAAGTGATTGTAGGATTTACTTGACCCGCTTGAATTTTTCGTTGCCCACCAATGTTGTTATCCCTAGTCAACCCATTTGAGCCTCGAGCCTTTTTCATTTGATAACCACGTTACAAGACTTTACCCGTTTTGTCCTGACCCTCTCGGCACCCGAGCTTTCCTTAAGACTCTTGTGAAACAAGTGGCTAAAAATGTAAGTTTGGGGGAGAGATGAGGAGCTTGAAAGATGTATTAAGGCACAAAAAGAGAAAAGAAATGATGATAATGAAAGGCAAGAAAAGGAAAGAACAAAAAGAAAAATGCAAAAGAAAGTGAATAGGTGAAGGAATTGAAGGGATTCAAAGAAAAGTAACGATGAAAAGCATGAAGAAATCTAAGAGGGGGAAAATTAATGTCATGATCAAAGAAGAGTGATGTTAAGTCTTTATAGTTCCCCAGGGAAAAGAAAGTGCTTCAAAAAGAATTGGCAAAGCATGAGCCGAGAACAAAACAATGGAGTGCTTAAGGAAAGATGAGCCCGCTCTACCATAGTAAATCCAACCTTAGTCCAAAAGCCTTCATTATATTCCGAAAAAGCCCTATGTGATTTCAAGCCGAGTGAGCTTACATTAGTGGCGATCTACATGAGGGTCAAGCCTATGGTACTTAAAGCCGCACTTGCGACATTCTCTTGAGACAGATGGGTGAACCTTTTGCAAAGTCTTTGGATTGAGTGCTTAAAGTCTTAAGTGACATAGGCAAGCGGAGAGTAGAGGAGGAGGAGTTTGGGATCCACAATGACCTACATGATGCTCAAGTGTCACATTAGAACTATATGTGCATAAAAGTTTAACTTGTCGCCTTGTTGATAATACATAAGTAGTGTGGGTAATTTTTGGTCCCAATTGATGTGTGAATGACTTACCTTTGAGTGAGTGGAATGGCCCGTAACTTGTGGAGGTGGGAACTATTTTCTTTTCTTGAGGACAAGTAAAAACTTAAGTTTGGGGGAGTTGATAAGTCGGGATTTTGACTACTTATTAGCGCCTTTTAGCTTTTGTTTTAGTCTAAAAGCGTCTAATTGTGTTCCCGAAACAGATGAAATATGAAAAACTGTAGGAATGTTGTACGTTGGACTACCAAGATGAAATACGACTCAAAAAAGGAGTAATCAAAACACAAGGAAACAAAAGGCACAAGAACTCGCAAAGTACGGCCCCCAAAATTCCATCTGCGACCACAAACAATGAACAAAAACCAAACAGGCTTCCTACCAAAATGCAGTCCGTAAAAGAATTGTGCGGCCGCAACTGAAGAATTGGAAATCAACTTCAGGGGGTGTGCAATTTTCCAAAGTACAAGTCCCTCAAGATTGCAACCGCACAAGAATTGTGCGGCCGCAGAAAAAATGTCTTACGGCCGCTGAAAGAAAGATGTGGACCGCAAAAGAAGAGATTGAGGCTGTAGTGATAAATATGTGGACCGCAGAAACATTGCCACGCGGCCGCAGTGGAGAATCTTGCGGCCGAGGAATCCCAGCCTGCAAGATGAAGACTTCCGTGGACTGCACATGGTATTTTGTGGCAGCAGAACCTCCCGAAGGGCATTTTTTTCGAAATTTCCAGTCCTGTATAAATAGATGAGTTTCATAAGATAAGACAAACGTTTGACATCAACAACTACAATAGTCGTTTCTCTTTGCTTCTTAGTAGTTTTTCATATTTTGGGATATTTTAACATAGATTTTATCATTTTGATTTTACAATATGAGTTTAATTAGCATTTCTTCTTCAATTTCTTCAATGTTAAGCATGAGTAGCTAGATGTTTACTAGGGTTGTGATCCAACCTTAGTGTGTAAACCTTATGGGTGTTTAATTTAATGCTTGTTTATTATTTAGCCTTTTTCATGTTTTAATTTGTGGAATTAATGGTTGCAAACATTAGTTCATGCCTATTTGACTTAGTCTCTACTTGAGAAAGAGAGACTTAGTCTAGGAAAACTTGGCTAACAAGAAATTGGGTCAATCGAGAGATTGATAATCCCAATCAAAGGGTTCAACCTAGAGATAGTAATAACCCAACTTGAGATTTTATCAACCGTTTTGTGCAACACCCATTTGGACTTGAGAAAGCCAAATTGGGCAAAATCACTCTTTGACCGAGAGGTATTGAGTGGCTAATTGAGAGTTGATAGCTATAATACACCCTAATCAACAAAACAAGCATTTTCGCTGCTGTCTAATGAGGCGCAGCATCGGTCTGGACTCTGGACGGTCTGTCCAAGGGACTGGAACCCAAGGCTCTTCTTAGTCTAACATGATTGTTGTAACCTCGGCGGGTTGCTCATTGGATTTTGATGGAATTCAGTGACAGTCCACTCCTTAGGTCCAAGGTGCCTTCCAATGGCAATGAGGGCTCTCATCTAGGGGAGTTCACAGTGGTGAGCTCAGTTATAGAAGGAGAGGTCGACCAGGCGTTGGCGGGGAGGATTGCAACTGGGTTGATCAGCCGGTATTGGGGGCGGGGGAAACTGACCCGGGCTCCATTTCTTAAGACCTTCCGTCTTTCTCCTAAGGGCCAGTTTAGTTTGACTCAAGAGTAAGAAGGTTTATATCACATTAGGCAAACACCTAGGTGATGGTCATAGCCCTAGGCTTTTTACAAATTTTGAAAAACAACAAAAATAATTTCTTAGTTTCATTTCTTAACTTTTCTATCTTAGTTTAAAATAGACATAGAAACAACCCCAATCTGTGGAAGTGTAAATTGAGGTAGTTCAAACTCACGTACTACAATATATACTCCTAACTCCCATATAAAGCTCGCTGTGGAAATCGACCCCAACTCTTGTTGGGTACTACTATTACAATCGAACGTTTCATATCCTTGATTTGAGGTGTGAATTGAACGATATCAAGGCCCTGCCTCAAAATCATTTTAAAGGTCAAGTGAGACTCCACTGGAGAATTAGCAAAAAATGCTTCAACATTATTTGCCTTTCTTTTGATGTAGTTTTGATAAAGCCTGACAAAATGCTTAGGTGCACGACATTCAATTTTTCCAGTGACCTTTCATTCCACAGTGACGACAGTTACTGCTTTTTCCTATTGAAGGATTGATTTGAGAACCCATATTGTTTTCTTGTTTTCCATGACCATGTAACGACCCGACTGGTCGTTTCGAGAGTTATAGCCCCATTTCCCCAATTTTTGCTTCTTTATGTGCTATTATGCTGTATTATATTATATCGGGTTGGTTGGTTCGGGTTCGGAAGGTTTCAAAGTGGAATGAGGCACTTAGTTTCCTATTTAGCGGCTTAATGAAAAAGTCATTCGGATGTTGACTTATGTGTAAACGATCTCAGATTTGGATTTTTATGGTTCGGTTAGCTCCGTTAGGTGATTTTGGATTTAAGAGCGCGTCCAGAATGTAAGTTGGAGGTCTGTGGTAGAATTATGCTTGAATTGGCGAAAGTTGAAAATTTGGAGATTTTTGTCGGCAGTGGAAAACTAGATATTGGGGTTGGAATGGAATTTCGAAAGTTGGAGTAGGTTGGTAGTGTCATTTTTGATGTGTGTGAAAAATTTGAGGTCATTCGGACGTGGTTTGGTAAGTTCTAGCGTCGTTTGCGAGATTTGGAAGTTTAGAAATTCTTAGGCTTGAATCTGAGGGTTATTTGATGTTATTTTGAGTGTTTCTAAGGTTCGAATAAGTCCGTATGTGGATATATGACTTTTTAGCATGATTGGTTGAGGTCCCGAGGGCCACGGGTGAGTTTCGGGTGGTTAACTGATTGATTTTGGTGTTGGGAGATAGTTGGTTTTTGCTTTTTTCTGAAGCTTCTGGTGTTTTCCGCACCTGCGGAAGGGGAGCTGCAGGTGTGAGGTCGTAGGTGCGGTTGGGGAAGTTGCAGATGCGGATGTGGAGGACCTGGGCTGGGTCCGCAGGAACACAAGATATGTCACATCTGCGAGCCCGCAGGTGCGTGACCTGGGTCGCAGGTGCGGAACTCGAGGACTTAAGTGGTTCTCGTAGGTGCGAAATTTTGACTGTATGAGAGGATATTTGGCCGCAGGTGCGAAAGCCCTGAGCAGAAAGTATAAATAGAACACTTCGCAAAATTTTGGTTCAATTACACCATTTTCAAGTCGGTTTTTGGGGTGACTTTGAAGGAGAAATTCAAGGATTTTCAGTGAGGTAAGTTGCTTGAGCCCTAATACACATATCAATGGTGTTTCCCCGTTGTTTTATCAATTAATTAGTGGAAATTAGAGGTGAAAATGAGGGGTTAGGACTTGGGATTTTGGAGAGTTTGATGTGAAGATTTGAGGGACCAAACGTTATCGGATTTTGATAAATTTTGACTCGTGAGCAAATGGGCTTTCTAGTTTTTTTAATTTTTTTTGGATTTCGAGACGTGGCCCCAGGGGCCGGGTTTGAACCAATTTCGGGTTCTTGGTCTAATTTTGTAGTTTTTCTTGTGGAATTCATTCCTTTAACGTATATCGATGGTATTGTACTGGTTGTGAATAGATTCGGAGAATTTGGAGGCCGAACCGAGGGGCAAGAGTGTAGCGGAGTAGGATTTGGCTTGGCTTGAGATATGTAACGCTTCCAAACTTGGTTATGAGGGTTCGAGACACCGAACTATGTGTTGTGTGATTAGTATTGAGGTGACGCACATGCCAAGTGGCGGCGTGCGAGCGTGCACCGTGAGAATTGTGGCCTGGACGATTCCATGGCGCTGTTTAATGACTCTATCCTGTTAATATACATGTTTCGTCATGTGATGAATTAGTTGAGTTGTACACCATGCTAGATATCATGTTTTAGGCTTCGTGCCGGTATTGTGGGACCTTTAGCGGTAGTTTATTTTTGTCATCTCATTAGTTTCATTTATTGTTTCATACTCAGTCATGATCATGCATCTTTATATCATATCTCAGTCTCGGTAATTTATTGATCTATCATATCATTTGTTTCGGGTTATTTTCATGACATTGTGAGCCAGTGGTGAGACTGGAGAGGTTGATGACTGAGTGAGGCCGAGAGCCTGTTATGAGTGACAATTACGGGATCGGGCTACACGCCGCAGCGGCTATATTGATGATTTTGTATCGCTTGGGCTGTAGGAGCCGCTTCGGAGTCTGTAACACACCCCTAGTGAGCGCGTATGTTATTATTGAGGGATGGATTTCCCTGGACATGGATCTATCCGAAGTACTTGATACCCGGAAATGGATTTATCCACAGGGCTGGACTGCCGTTTTGTCCTAGGTACTGGGTGACTATTAGTCAGTGTTGTATATATGTTCCAGGATGGATTTCCCTGGGCCGGATGGCCATATACATTACCGAGGGGTTGAACACTTGAGAGAGTGGAAGCATATGGTGCATCTCATACAGTCTGTGCATCAACATGTAGAGTATACTGAGTTACATACCGTGTACAGTTCAGATCTGCATTTATTTCATCTTTTTACACTGTATATTTGAATTGAAATCATGCCTACGATTCTGCGCATTTAATTCCTTTATATCTGTTGAGGTTGAGTTTGCCACTATATTTAGTCCATAGTTTGGACATGTTACTTACTGAGTTGGTGTACTCACGTTACTCCATGCACCTTGTGTTCAGATCCAGGCACTTCTGTACACAACAGTGGCTACTGATTTTCTACGTCAGAGTTGGAGACTATTGAGGTAGATGCATGACATTCGCGGACCTCGATCTTCTCTTCCATAGTTTATTTTACTTTATGTTTAAGTTTATAGACAATTGTGGGGTATGTCCGGTACTTTCAGACGCTCATGTACTCAGTGACGCCCCGATTTCGGGACAGTTGTATCGCATTTTGGGCGACTTGTATTTTTAAATGGGCTTTTATTTATGTTTAATTATTTCGATGTTAAATAAATTTGAAGGACGTTCTTATGAAATTGAAAGAAAATGTTGGATTTAGGCTTGCCTAGTTTCACGATAGGCGTCATCACGACCTGGTAGATTTTGGGTCGTGACAAGTTGGTATCAGAGCCTAGGTTACATAGGCCTCATGAGTTATGAGCGGGTTTGGTAGAGTCCTGCGGATCGGTACGGATACGTCTGTACTTATCTTCGAGAGGCTGCAGAACCTTTAGGAAAAATCTCACATTTTTGAATTCTTGTCGTGTGAATCTATTGATTCTGGTAACTAAACTTCTATTGTTTCATTCTCTCGCAGATGGTGAGGACTACTCTACGCCCACCTATACCACTAAAAAGTAGCAAGGCAGGGTCGAAGCAGCTTTTACCCGACTGGGTCGGGATCGATATCCACATGGAGTTATGTAAATTGGAGTAGAGTTTCTACTTAACATAGTGGTGTTTCATGTTCTTAATTGCACTTCTCAACATAAGTGGTTTTGTGAATATACTAAAGTTTAAGTCTAAAAAGAACTATTATCTAGCTATCTACAATCTTTTTGTGGATTTTTATCAAGTGATTAAAGGCACTCGGGTTGCAACTTACTCCTAGGCGAGTGGCTAATGGGGTCTAAAATTGAGGGTAAACTTGTGAAATATGGGCAAATGACTTAACCTCATACTAAATTACTCACCCAATACCTCTCGGTAATTTGGGTGACTTTGCCCGAATTGGCTTTCTCAAGCCCAATTGGGTGTTTCAACAAATCAAATGAAATGACTCAAGTCGGGTGTAACTATCTCTAGTATCCACCCTTTTATTGGGGCTATCAATCTCTTGAGTTCACCCCAATACTTGGGTCATCTCTCTCAAGAATAACCCTAGTCATGAAGGCATGAAATAGTGTTTGCAACCACTAATTCTGAGAATTAACCATGAAATAGACTAAAAGTCAAACAACCAATCACAAATTCATCCTAAAATAGAAGACCCATTAGTTACCCACACTAGGGTTGGGTCACAACCCTAGCTTGAGGGTCTAGCTACTCATTTTTAAAGAAGACACTAAGATAGATGATGAAATTAAACCCATAAATATTGATTACAAGAAGAAAATCTAAGAAGTATTGTAGAATCTAAGCTAAAATTACTCAAAACGAAATAAAAGCACTATTCACGAGCTCACTCTAACGTCCGATGCCCTAAAAATGAGAAAAAAGTTGTATTCATACTAGGCTAAAAATACTGGACAAAATTGCCCCTACGGAGATTTTGCTCCCAGCGAAATTCTGAGCGCTCCAATGGACTGGATTTTGCTACAGCGGAATAATAACCGCTGCAGCATTTTTGAACCTGGGCATTCTCTGAAGCTCCATTCCGCTCCCAGTGGAATAATGTGACGCTGCAGCGGTTCTTAAAAACGCGAAAGCGGAATAATACAGTTGACCGCGTTAGTATGCTAATCCCAGGTTGATGGCTCTATGATCTTAGGAATCCGCTCCCAACGTAATTCTGAATGCTGCAGCGGCTGGGAAAGTGCTACAGCGGAATTATAGCGCGGACAGCGGCTCGGCTTGGCCTAAAAACATACTCTCTGAAGTTTTGCACAGGGGCAACAGATGGAATTCCTCTGCAGCGAAGTGACAACCGCTGCAGTGAAATATTAGCGCTCTCAGCGCTTCTGCTGGGTTCTGGGACAATATAAGTTATTCTCCTCTTTGAGTCATTTTAAGTCAATATCTTCAATTCAACTCAATTCCTGCAATTTCAACAACTTGCATCAAATTTAGGGAGTATCTTAAAAGTCATTTTGCCTCAAAACCTAAGAAAACGAGAGTAAATAATAGGTACAAATCCCTAGTTATCAAGGGCTCGCACTACCGGTCAGGGTGATCATCCACCAGTACCACCAGCTAGGACCGCGAGAGGCCGAGGCTGTTGTCGTGGTAGGGCGAGAGGCCGAGTCTCCTGGCCTTCAGGAGGCCCTAGCTCAGATCTTATCAGTATGTACTGGCCTTGCTCAGGCGGTCTTTGTCACTACGGCCGCAGCCACTTCTCAGGTCGGGAGAGGCACTCAGATTCCCATCGCTCGCACATTTGAGCAGGTTGTTTAGGGACTCCAGACACTGGGTACACCGCCAGCCTTGCCGGTTGCAGTTGCTCAGGACTTTGTGGTTCCTATTATGCATGAGGATTAGCAGCATATATTGGAGAAGTTTGGGAGACTCCAGCCTCCATCTTTCTACGGCGCAGAGGGTGAGGATGTACAGGGTTTCTTAGATAAGTGTCAGAGGATGCTTCGGACAACAGGTATTCTGGAGAACAACGATATCTAATTCACTACTTTCCAGTTTTCTGGGGCTGCATTCAGTTGGTGGGAGTCTTACGAGAGACGTAGGTCGTCGGCGCAACACCCCTTACTTGGCAGCAGTTCTCTGTTCTCTTTTTGGAGAAGTTTGTACCTCAGTCCCGCAAAGATGAGCTGCGTAGGCAGTTTGAGTTGCTTCGACAGGGTGATATGTATGTGACATAGTATGATCTGCGATTTTCATAGTTAGCCCGTCATGCTATATGGTTGGTTACCACAGACCGAGAGAGGATTAAGAGATTTATAGATGGTCTCGGATTCCAGCTTCGATTGCTTATGACCAGAGAGAGAGTGTCTGGTGCTACTTTTGATGAGGTTGTCGACATTGCTCGACATAATGAGATGGTTCATAGGCAAGGGAGGATTGAGAGGGAGGCCAAGAGTCCTCGTGGACAGGGTGGATTCAGTGGTGCTCCTTATGGGGGTCAGTTCCAGCACGGTAGATGTCATCTTTTCAGGCATGCTCAAACAGCTCGCCCAGTCCACCATGGTGCGTCATACGGTCATGGAACTCATGGTTATTAGTAGGGCCAAACATCATTCGGGGTCTTACCAGCTCAGAGTTCGTACCATCAGCTCAGGGCT
Source organism: Nicotiana undulata (assembly GCA_005239495.1). Taxonomy (NCBI): domain Eukaryota; kingdom Viridiplantae; phylum Streptophyta; class Magnoliopsida; order Solanales; family Solanaceae; genus Nicotiana; species Nicotiana undulata. The sequence goes on from MDKH01101110.1 coordinate 76,243, forward strand.
CATCTGTGTCCGGACCTTCTATCGGTTATTCCAGTGCTCGGGGTTCCCTTCAGTCCCTAGTGGCTGGTAGAGGTTGCTTTGAGTGTGGGGATTTTAGGTTATATTAAGAGGTTTTGTCCCCGCCAGACGGGAGGTTCATCTCAGCAGAGGAGTCAGCCTTCGACTTCAGCACCACTTCCTCCACCACCTGCCCAACCAGCTAGGGGTGGAGCTTAGTCAGCTAGCGATCGCCCGAGAGGGGGAGGCAGATCAGGAAGGGACCAGGCCCATTTCTATGCCCTGCCTACCAGACCAGATGCTGTGATTACAGGTATTGTTTCACTTTTTCACCGAGATGCCTCGGTATCATTTGACCCTGGTTCCACGTATTCCTATGTTTTCTCATATTTTGCTCATTTTCTAGACATGCCCCGTGAGTCTTTAGTTTCATCTGTTCATGTATCTACTCCTGTGGGCGATACTATTGTTGTGGACCGTGTGGATAGGTCATGTGTGGTGACTATTGGGGGTATGGAGACCCACGTGGATCTTTTGTTGCTCAGTATGGTTGACTTCGATGTGATATTGGGTATGGACTGGTTATCACCATGTCATGTTGTTATAGATTGTCACGCTAGATTGTGACCTTGGTGATGCCGGGATTTCTGAGAGTAGAGTGGAGTGGTTCTATAGAGTATGTACCTAGTATGGTGATTTCATATCTGAAGGCTCAACGTATGGTTGAGAAGGGTTGTCTATCCTATTTGGCTTTTGTGAGGGATGTTTATGCAGAGACTCCTACTATTGATTCTGTTTCGATGGTACGTGATTTTCTGGATGTGTTTCCTGTAGACCTGTCGGGCATGCCTCTTGACAAGGATATTGACTTTGGTATTAATTTGGTGTCGGGCACTCAACCTATTTTTATTCCAACGTATCATATGGTACCGGCGGAGTTGAAGGAATTGAAAGAGCAGCTTCAGGAACTCCTTGATAAGGGGTTTATTCGGCCTAGTGTGTCACCTTGGGGTGCACTGGTTCTATTTGTGAAAAAAGGATGGTTTCATGAGGATGTGCATTGATTACAGGCAGTTGAACAAGGTCACAGTCAAGAACAAGTATCATTTGCCTCGTATTGATGATTTATTCGACCAGCTTCAGGGAGCGAGGGTGTTCTCCAAGATTGATTTGAGGTCCGGGTATCACCAGCTGAAGATTCGGGATTCAGATATCCTTAAGACAGCTTTCAGGACCCGTTATGACCATTATGAGTTCTTGGTAATGTCTTTTGGGCTAACCTATGCCCCAACAACGTTCATGCATTTGATGAACAGTGTATTCCAACCCTATTTGGACTAATTCGTTATTGTATTCATTGATGACATCCTGGTGTACTCTCATAGTCAGGAAGAGCATGCTCAGCATTTGAGGATTGTATTACAGAGATTGAGGGAGGAAAAACTTTCTGCAAAGTTCTCCAAGTGTGAGTTTTGGCTCGGTTCTGTAGCATTCTTGGGCCATGTAGTGTCCAATGAGAGTATTCAGGTGGATCCGAAGAAGATAGAGGCGGTGCAGAGTTGGCCTAGACCGTCCTCAGCCACGGATAATAGGAGCTTTCTTGGTTTGGCGGGTTATTACCGTCGCTTTGTGGAGGGGTTTTCATCTATTGCATCGCCCTTGCCCAAATTGACTCAAAAGAGTGCTCCATTCAGGTGGCCGGATGAGTGTGAGGAGAGCTTTCAGAAGCTCAAGACTGCCTTGACCACAACTCCAATGTTAGTTCTCCTATCAGCTTCAGGTTTTTACACCATTGTGATGCCTCGAGGATAGGCATTGGATGTGTTCTGATGTAGGAGGGTAGGATGATTGCCTATGCCTCGCGCCAGTTGAATACCCATGAGAAAATCTATCTTGTTCATGATCTCGAGTTAGCAACCATTGTTCACGCCTTGGACATTTGGCGTCATTATCTGTATGGGGTTCATTGTGAGATCTATACTGATCACCAGAGTCTGCAGCATCTGTTTAAGAAGAAGGACCTTAATTTGCATCAGCGGAGATGGTTGGAGCTTTTCAAGGACTATGATATCACTATTTTGTACCATCCGGGGAAGGCCAATGTGGTGGCCGACGCCTTGAGTCGCCGGACGGAGAGATTGGGGAGTTTAGCATATCTTTCGGCAACAGAGATGCCCTTAGAATTGGATGTTCAGGCCTTAGCCAACCAGTTCGTGAGATTGGATAATTCATAGCCGAGCCGAGTATTGGCTTGTGTAGTCTCTCGATCTTCTCTTTATGACTGTATCAGGGCGCCAATATGATGATCCCCACCTTCTATTCCTTCAGGATAAGGTTCAACGAGGTGATGCTAGTGATGTGACTATTGGGGATGATGGCGTGATGAGGATGCAGGGCCGGATATGTGTGCCCAATGTGGATGGGCTTCGGGAGTTGATTCTTTAGTTGGCCCACAACTCGCTGTATTCCATCCATCCGAGTGCCGCGAAGATGTACCAGGACTTGAGACAGCACTATTGGTGGATAAGAATGAAGAAGGATATAGTTGGGTTTGTGGCCAAGTGTCTCAACTATTAGCAGGTCAAGTATGAGCATCAGAGACCGGGTGGCTTGCTTCAGGGGTTAGAGATCCTAGAGTGGAAGTGGGAGCGGATCACCATGGACTTTGTAGTTGGACTTCCACGGACTTTGAGGAAGTTCGATGCTATTTGGGTGATCGTGGATCGGCTGATCAACTCAGCTCATTTCATCCCAGTGGTGACTACTTACTCTTCAGAGAGATTGGATGAGATATATATCAAAGAGATTGTCCGCCTTCATGGTGTCCCAGTATCCATCATTTCAGACAGAGGTACACAGTTCACATCACGGTTCTGGAGAGCCGTACAACAGGAGTTGGGTTTTAGGGGGAGCTGAGCACAACCTTTCACCCTCAGACGGACGGGCAGTCCGAGCGCACGATTCTGATTCTTGAGGATATTCTTCGTGCTTGTGTGATGGAGTTTGGAGGGTCATGGGACCAATTCTTGCCACTTGCGGAGTTTGCCTACAACAACAGTTACCAGTCCAGCATTCAGATGGAACCATATGAGGCTCTGTATGGTAGGCAGTGTCGGTCCCTAGTGGGTTGGTTTGAGTCAGGCGAGGCCCGATTGTTGGGTACAGACTTGGTCCAGGATGCCCTGGATAAGGTGAAGGTGATTCAGGATAGACTTCGCATAGCCTAGTCCAAACATAATATTTACGCGGACCGGAAGGTTCACGATTTAGCATTCATGGTTGGAGAGCGGGTCTTGCTCCGGGTATCGCCTATGAAGGGCGTCATGAGGTTCGGGAAGAAGAGCAAGCTGAGCCCAAGGTACATTGTTCCTATTGAGATATTGTGGCGTGTTGGGGAGGTTGCTTATGAGTTTGCCTTACCTCTCAGCCTAGCAGGAGTTCATCCGGTATTTCACGTTTCTATGCTCTGGAAGTATAACGTTGATCCGACTCATGTATTGGATTTCAGCTCAGTCCATTTGGATAAGGATCTATCTTATGTTGAGGAGCCAGTGGCTATTTTGGACAGACTGGTCAAAAAGCTAAGGCCAATGAACATTGCTTCAGTAAAGGTTCAGTGGAGGGGTCAGCCGGTCGAGGAGGTGACTTGGGAGACCGAGCGGGATATGCGCAGCCGCTACCCTCATCTTTTCACGGCTTTAGGTATGTATTTATACTCGTTCGAGGACGAATATTTATTTTAAGAGGGGGAGGATGTAAGGACCCGACCAATCGTTTTGAGAGTTAAAACCCCGATCCCCTATTAACTGATTTCCCCATATATATTTTTGTGTTTGTGACTTGCCGGGATGATTTATTTTGAGTTTTGAAGTGTTTTGAGACACAGTCCCTAAATGAGAGCTTAAGTCTTAGAACTTGGACCGTAGTTGAAACTGTGTGAAGATGTGTATCAGAATGGAATTTCGTCGATTCCGTTAGCTCCGTTGGGTGATTTTGGTCTTAGGGGCGTGTCCGGATTGTGTTTTGGGAGTCTGTAGCTCATTTAGGCTTGAAATGGCGAAAGTCGAAATTTTGAAGTTTTGGACCGGTAGTGGAATTTTTGATATTGGGGTCGGAATCTGATTCTGGAAGTTGGAGTAGGTCCGTAGTGATGAATATGACTTGAGTGCAAAATTTGGGGTCAATCGGACGTAGTTTGGTTGGTTTCGGCGTCAGTTGTAGAATTTTGAAGTTTCAAGTTCTTCAAGTTTGGATTGGATGGTAATTTGTGATTTTTAGCGTTGATTGATGTGATTTGAAGGCTCGACTAAGTTCGTATGGTGTTTTAGGATTGGTTGATATGTCTGGTGGAGGTCTCAGGGGCCTTGGGAGTGTTTCAGATCATTTGCGGATGCATTTTGGACTTAGAGGAATGGCTGAAGTTCTGAAATCTGGTGTGTCTGGTTTCCTTATACGCGATCACGAGAGGGGAGCCGCGATCGCGTAGGCTTAGCTGGGCGGAGGAAGTTTTTGTTCTTTGCGTTCGCGGGCAGGAGTATGTGAACACGTAGTAGTGGGGAAGTGGTGCATCGCGAACGCGTGGGCTAGGCCGCGTTCACAAAGAAGAAGTGAGGCAGTAGTGGAGTCGAGTGTTCCTCTTCGCAGTCGCGTGAGGTCAATCGCGGCCTCGTAGGTCTGAGCATCTAGTTCATCACATTCGCGTGAGGTGTTACACGTCCTCGTAGGGTAAATTTATGAGGGAACGAGGTTGTTCTTCGCAATCGTGAGGCCAGTTCCGCGATCGCGATTAAGGAATCATTGGGCAGATTTAAAGTTCAAAATTGAGGGTTTTGGTTCATAACTCAAAATTTTGATTGAGAGCTCGGTAGGATGCGAAATTTTGAGATATTTTCGGAGGAAGTTGTCGGGTAATGATTCCTAACTCTTTTCTGATTAAATTCCACTAATCTAGGCTTAATTTCATTATTTAATTTCGGATTTTGGGTGAAAATCGGGGAAACGTTCTTAGGTCGAATATTGGGAATTTGATCGAGATTTTGATATTGGATTTGAGTAAATTTAGTATGGTTAGACTCGTGCGTGAATGAGTGTTCATAAATTGTGACTTTTACCCTATTCCTATACGTGGGCTCGGGAAGGCTTTTTGGGTGTTTTCCTATTTTCTTGCCTTAACTTCGAATTCATTAGCTAAAATAATAACTTGTAGTTATATTTACGTTATGTAATTGATTTGATTAGAATTGGGCCACTCGGAGTTGTATACTTGTGGCAAGAGCATGGTATCATATTGATTTGAGCTTGGTTCGAGGTAAGTGACTTGCCTAAATTTGTGTGGGGTGAACTTCTCCTTAAGATTTTAGTACTGTTTGATATATGAGCACCGTGTACGTGGAGTGACGAGTACGTACACGGGCTATTTGCTGTAAAACTCTATTTTTTCACTAAACCATAACATATTTTTCCTTGTTTGAACTACACTAGCATATGTAATTACCTTGTTTAGATTAGGAAAGCATGCCTACGTGTTTTTGTCTGTCTATTTGAACTCCGTGCAGTATGTTTAGCGAAACTCTTGTTTCTTGGTTTGAACTTAGCCTAAATTGTCAATTTCTTTACCGTATCTATTGTGTTTATTGGTTGAGTTGCATATTTATTTTGGGACTACAAAATACATTCCGGGAGATCCCCCAGCACTGCATTTTACTTTGAGACTACGGACGTATTCCGGGAGATCCCCCCGTACTGCATATTTACTTTGGGACTACAGACGTATTCCGGGAGATCCCATGTACTGCATATTTACTTTGGGACTATGGACGTATTCCGGGAGATCCCCCTATACTGCATATTTACTTTGGGACTACAGGACGGAATCCCGGGAGATCCCCCTATTGCTATTACCGTGTTATGAGCTGTAGACTATCAATGATTTCTATTCCTGTTGAATTTCTCTAATTATTTTAGTGCGATATTTCTTTCCCTCTTATTTTGTTATATTTTTACCAGTAGGGCCCTGACCTGACCTCGTACTACTCGACCGAGGTTAGGCTTGTCACTTACTGGGTACCATTGTGGTGTACTCATGCCCTTTTCTGCACATGTTTTCCGTGTGCAGATCTAGGTACGAGCTATCAGCCTCGGGTCTAGTGTGTGGTTGCTGCTTTAGGAGACTTCAAGGTAATTCTGCTCGCGTCCCAGACCTCGGAGTCCCCTTCTATCCTCTTGTGTATAAATTCCCTTATTTTTCTTCAAACATTTATGTATAGAGCAGTAGAGACTCTTAGAAACATGTGACTGGTGACGTTCTGGGTTTTGAGAGTGATTATTACTGCATATGCCGAGTGACACTATTTCTGTGTATTTATTTCATCTGTTGCCTTTTATCTTATGTTTTCTTTCATTTCCGCAATAATAGGATTACCTAGTCATAGAGACTAGGTGCCGTCACGATAGTTCACGGTGTGAGAGAATTGGGTCGTGACAGTAGTAATGCATTATGTCAACAATATTATATGCATGCACACCAAAAAAAAATAAAAATAAAACTAAACGGGAGATCATATAATATTGCTATACTACAATATAAAACAATAAATCATACATTTGAAAAAAAATATGCTTGAGTCTAGTGATTAGCCCTGTTATTTCAAAGAGTAAGATGAGACGAAGAAAAGAAGAAACGACGAAAGAGAAAAGAAGAGATCTATTTATAGTAGAGAGATTATTCCGAATAGAATTATGTAAAATTAACAGAAATAATTTAAGAAATATAATTTTATGTTAAGGATATTTTGGTCATGAAAAAAATAATTTTCTGCTTCTGGTACTGCTCAAAAGCACTTTTCTGTTTCGGCCAAATACATCATATTTCTAAATAAATACCTTTTCGGGCAAAAAAAGTACTCTTGACCTCTTCTTCTAGAATTGCCAAACATCTTGATATAATTTGCAGATTGCATTTCCTTCAAAATTATCCTAGAGGCTAAAAGTAGTTGCCAATTTTCTCATGCTATCCTTCTATGAAATGCGTGTTACTGTATCGATCTCAAGTTTATTCCTTAAAATATATTAAATTCCAGCTTGTCCAAGTTTAACTATTATTTTATAGTTTAATCTGGCTACAAAACGTTGAATCTAAAAGAGAGAGCCAAAATTAAGTATAACACATTAGACAAGAATATTTTGTAAACTAGGTAATTAGGCTCTAAGAATCTATCTTCTTTTTGTTTTTAATTACTGAGGTGTGATGTGCATCTTCTACGGATAAATTGCTCGTGTTCTTTCTACAGTAATCTTCTACAGTTTCTCATGGTCAAGAGGATTGTATACTTTGTGCATTATATTAAATTTATTACATTATTTTATATTTATATATCAAATATTAGACATTTTAACAATGGTACGACTCTTAAATGATGTTTTTCATAAGTATAAAAAAATTACCGAATTGTACGGATGCCGAAAAAAATAAATGATTTGGACAATTTGAAAAATTTAATTTTGATGATTATATTAGAGTAACGGGGAAAAATTTATATGGTATAATATTTTAAAAATAATCGGCTAAATCATAGCATTGACACTCCTAATTTAAACATAAAGGAGAAGTTCGATTCTCACTATATTTTATTACTCTAATGGTACATTATTTGGTTTGCTATGTAAATATTTAGTACAAATAAGTATAGAGTGACTCCCTCTTGATAGAAAAAGAAAGTTATTATTCCTCATATTGCATTAATATATAGTCACTCTTGTCGAGATGATATCATGCGAGTAAAATAGATCTTTTATTTCTTTCACTTTCTTTTGTAGTAGAAGTTCATTTTAGTTATGGCTGAAACTAATGTTACCATATTTATCCTCATAAACGACTACCGTTAGAGTTTTAGATCCTCAAGAAAATGGAATTTAAGAGATCGTGAGTTATATTTTTTTTATTTCTCACTCGTTATCCGCTACCCACATTGGGGACCAACTAATCCGAATTTGCGCCGGAAAGTCCCACATTGGGGGGTAAAGTGCTCCCTAACAAAGGCGACTCTATACCCAGGGGCTCGAACTCGAGACCTTTGGTTAAGGATGAAAGAGTACTTACCACACCACCATAACCCTTGTTGGTATGTGAGTTACAGTTAAGATAAGGGTAATAACTAAAAGTTTGAGGGTAATAGTATAACAATATGGATATATTTATTAGAATAGTATATAACAAAAGTAAAAAATGGACATTATCCAACAATAGAAAAGTATATTTGGCCTTTTATCCTTATAAACTAGGTAGGAGGTGCCCGGGCTTAGCCCCGACCCAACAAATATTAAGTCTTATTTTAACATTAATTTTAAATGTGACTCACCTTTGTATCTAATTATGTTGTGTTAGTTTTGTTTATGACGATAGAATAATGACTTTGAGGGCTACTTGTAGTCGCATTCAAATTTGAATAAAATCCATACATGAACTAAGAATATAATTGATTAACCTTTAAGCTATATCAAAGCCAAACTAAAATGAAACAAATAAAGAAAAATACAATGTAGGTGTTTGTCCCTGATAGTTTTCATGCTCTTAAGAAGCGGAATCTTTTTGCCTTACACTCGAAACAATAAGCTGATCTAGAAAATGTAAAGGTAGAATAAGTATTAGTACATGTGCAAAATATAAATTATCAGACTGTGAAAAGTAGAAAGTAGCACATACATAGTAACATTCAGATATATTATGTAAGAGGATCGTTGCATTAACATGTCGTGATTTAATAAAATAGAGTGTTTTTATTTGAACTTCTAGTAACAATAGCTTCACCATTAGTAGATTAAGATTTTTCTAAATAATGGTAGATCAAAGGCATAAAAGGTAGTACTGCATTGTAACACAGAAAGGAGAAAACAGAACAATGAGCAGATATCATTTAAAAAAAGGATTTTAGATAATTGTAGAGTTCAAATGTGACATGAGGCAGTTCAAGAATTACCTTATTCCCTCAATAAGTGAGATCTATGAGTAACAAAAAGGCATACCAATTTGAATTTATCCCAGTCACAAAATATGAGCCAGCCAATTTGGGATCCTCTTCTTCTTTGTTTTTGGAAAGAAGCAACCTAAAATGTAAGATGTGACTTAGTCAATCTCTTCTTCGGTAATTACTAATATTTCCTATTCTTCAAGTTATGTCTATCCTAACCGTAGGAAGGAGCAATATGGGAAGCAATTTCACACCTGATATAATAGTAATGGGACATGCGTCTTCTTCGCAGAAGATGGTAGAAACTATATACAATATGCCATAACAGGCTTCTAAGTGAATTTTTTTTTCCAACATTCATGTTAGGAGCAATTTGCATTTACACGCATACAAGAGCAGATAATATTGCATAGTTATCTACACAAGATGTGAGATATTGTAGTGAACAACTGTGTTAAAATATGATCTAAGCAGAAGCGTAACTACTACTCTACGACTCTAGTTACCAAAAGTAGTCGCAGATGCCAAAGTTTTTACGGGCCTATTAGTATAAACAATAGATTCAGTATGAGCGAAAAATAAGACTTCAAAATCTGTAATATCAAATATAAACAACTTCAATATCAGCGTTCCTATACTTGTTTCAAGAGTGAAAATGTTCCAAAAAGCTTGATGGCAAGAAAAGTTGGAGAAAATAAAAAATATACCATAAGCCTCAATCAGGACAAAAAATACAGAGATGAAAGCATATAACGAAAAATAACTAGAGTGGATGCAATATTAGTCAAAGATGATTGGAAAGCCACCACAAAACAAATATCCTTTTTGTCACATATATATGTCCATTTGTAGGACAATCTTCATATGTTCTTTAACCTCTTTTTATAATAAAAACTAAAGAAACTTAAAGGTAAATACTAATATGAATAGTCAGTTAACCATTTGCTCCAACCTACAATCCATAAAGTTCTTACAGTAAAAAATTCACAGAGCTTATGTAGCAAGGCCAGTAAAGATAAGTTGTATATAATTTCATAGACATTTGCAACCAAACATTTATCCATTTAGAACAATTTCTAGCCAGCAGAAATTCCGAAAATTAGGAAAAGAAGAAACCAAAAATTACCTTATAACTATAAGTGAAGCATAAAGAGCGAAGCCATATAATTTCAAGGAATTTTTGGTGGGAATAAAAGCTTCGTTAAGTTAAACCTAACAAGTTATAGCATGTTTTTCACTGTACTATCTAACACCATATTTCTTCTAAACCTTTGTCAAGAAAAAAAACTCTCAAACTATTTGAGAAGGAATTCACAAAGTTAGTCTTTTCAGTTGGGAGGGGTAGATGACATCTTATTTCAATACTGCAAAAGCTTAAAAACCTTTGAATAAAGTAAAGAATTTCAAAAACAGAAATATTCAAACACCTTTAGAAACAAACACCATCCCATCCTCTGCAATGCAGAAATTGCTATTGATTCATTGGCAATAATGAAGAAGCTTTGCTGAACTATGACTAGTAAACACAACATTGGAATACTAAATTTATCTCCAGTGATTATTTTTGATAGAAAATGAAAATTTTAAGCTGTAATAACACGACAACAATCCAATTTAAACAATTTCTACGCAAGCTATTTCAAAAAGCAGGAAAATAAGAAAGCTGAGAAATTCAGCAATACAATCTGGAGGTTCACACAAGACATACAAGAAGTAGATGGGCTTATTCTTTATCTTCTATAACTGTAATTTCTGGTTTCTTCTGTACTTACGTCAATATCAAATATAATATTTAAAGAAAAGTTGTAGAATTGCATGGTTATTCGTCCACATACGGAAAGGAATTAGAATACAGCCCAAGTCGATTTCAGAATTCCTAACAACGAATGCGCCACAAGAACTTTTTCATACACTACTATACTTTTGAGAATTCTAATAACAAATTTCACTATTTTTCTTTGTATATTAATTATGATTAAATTTTCACTTTACAAAAGTTGCAAAGAGAATCAAATTACCCTTCGCTAAGGAAATTCGACGGTGAAGATCCTCTCGCAAATGAGGTTTATTCCAAATAGCCTATCCATGATTTTGTTGGTTTAGTCAGAGGTTCGTCACTATTTTTGTGTTTACAAAGTCTTAATTGCAAAATAAATAAATTAATAAAAACAGAAACAAAATCAGAACCCAACCTTAGTCTGTTTCACCTTTACTGAAGAAAAGATTGTTAATCAAGGGAAAACCCCAAATATCTGATCTTTTTGCAGAAGATCTGAAGCTTTGAATAGAGAAAAACACAATAAAACTGAAAAAGAAATTTATGAAAAGAGTAAAGATAAAAGCACAGAGAAAAACTTGGTACTAAACAAAAGCAGACTAAAGATTTCCAACGGAGATAGAATTAATATTTAAAAAAATTGGAAACGGTGCTTTCTACCTGGCAGATTAGCGTGTCAAGAGAACAGAAAATGACAAATATACCCTTATGATGAAGCAAGTATGTTGACCATCAAATGCTTGCTTATTAGATAGAAATGGATGGTAATATAAACAAATTGAATCAATTAATTTCTTATAGCTTGTTTAAACATAAAATTTCAGGAATTGTCGTATGAAAATACCGTCAGACAAATAAGGGTAGTAAATAGTAGTGAATGAAAGAATTTGGGACAAACTGAACCAAGAGAGAAATTTGAACGCGGAGGAGTTAAGAGTAAGGCGGTGCATGACATACGTGTCACAATGTTTCCACAGCCACCGCTCTCCACCTTGATTAATTAACACAAATATTTCGCAAGTCCCGCATATTGTTCTGTTCGTTAAAGTAAAAAAATAGACAATAATTTGTTCTCGTTCCATTGAATTTATTAGAGAAAAATGTTTATGGTGATTCAATACAGTATTGGCCGATCGGCAATACAAATTGCCTCTGCCTTCCGCCACTGCCACATTTCTTATCATCTGGCATGTTGTGTGAGAGTGATGAGAGCTTTCTCGACTGCAACAGAAAACAGCAGCAGAGGCGGCGCTCATAGTCATAATAATAAGGTATCAAATAAGCCACCAATATGCACCGCCGACGAGCTTCACTACGTCTCCCTTAATGCTTCTGATTGGAGACTTGCTCTCTGGCGCTACCTTCCTCCTCCCCAGGTTCATTTCAGTTGCAATCTACTCACAGTTATAAGTGTAATTTTTTTTTCCTTCAAACAGATAAAAAAAATCAAATAAGGTAAGTAATATCTGATAGTTTAAGAAGCCTTTATGTTTGTGTGTATTAAGTTAAATCCAATAAACATATGCCTATTTTAATAAATTATGGAGCTTAATTATATAGCTTTGCTGCATGCATTTTCCGTTGAAGAGTTGTACGAATTAATTTTAATGACAATTACAGGCTCCAAGGAGAAATCATCCGCTTCTTCTGTTGTCAGGCGTAGGGACTAATGCCATTGGATATGATCTGTCGCCTGAGGTAGCTAAAAAACTTACTATGTATATTTGTTAGTGATTAATGCTCTAATATGTGCTTGCGTGTCATTAATTTGTAAATGAACTGGAAATTCTTGAGCGGGTAATTCATTGCTAGTAATGTGCTGAAATGCAAGGATTGAAGCTTTCTCCTTGCTCGTTAATGGAGTCAGGAGAGAGAGAGAGAAACAGAGTACTTGGAGAAGGCAGCTGTTTCATTAGCTCATTCAGTAGTTAACACTGTACATATATACTAACCAATAACTACCGCTAATTAACTTATCAAACTAACACAGCTCATTAACAACTGTTATTAACTACCTAACAGCTGTAACTAACACTCCAACTAACAAATACACATGAGCTGCACATGCTCTATTTGAACATGCCCCCTCAAGCTGGAGGATGCAAGAAATTGAGCACACCAAGCTTGCCAAGTAGATACATGTGCTGTGTAGTCCCTAGCCCCTTTGTTAGCAAATGTGCTTGTTGATCCTTGCTACTCACATGAATTGCCTTGACTACTCCTTCCTTGATCTTGTCCCGAATGAAGTGGCAATCAATCTCGATATGCTTTGTTCTCTCATGTAGGATTGGATATTCCGCAATCTGTATGGCTGATTTGCTATCACTCAAAATTATCACTGTGAAGTAACATGAACTCCCAACTCCTTGAACAACCCCAATAGCCATGTTATTTCGGCTACTGCTGCAGCCATACTCCTATATTCAGCATTTCCATGGCACTAAGTTATCTCCAAACTTTACAACATAGCCAGTGATAGACCTCCCGGTAGTGGGACATGCAACCCAATCTGAATCACACTAGCATGTGAGTCTTTCTGCATTTCCAGAACTCATCAAAATGCCTTGCCCAGGTGCCCCTTTCGAGTATCTTACAACTCTCATTGCTGATCCCAGTGAGAACTCATCAAAATGTTTGCACTGCATAGTTGATATCAGGCCTACTTATAGTAACATATAAGAGCTTACCCACCAATCTTTGATAGGAACTGATGTCTTCTAGTAACTCATCATCTTTAACACCATTTGCTTGGTCATATTCTGCAGTAGTTAGTCTGACATTTGCCTCCAAAGGTGTAGAGGCTGGCTTAGCTCCACTCAGCCCCAACTCTGAGGTTAACTCCAGTATGTACTTTTTTTGATTTAGTAGAATTCCAGTCTTAGATCTCAAAACTATGCCTAGGAAATATTTGAGTTCTCCTAAGTTCTTGACTCTGAATTGCTGATGCAGAATAGCTTTGGCATGTCCAATTAACTCTGCACTATTTCCTGTGATTAGAAGATCATCTACATACACTAATACAATCATAAGATTATCCTGCTTCCATAAATAAACAATGATATGATGGCTTTGAACAAAGCCTGCACTTAGTAATGCCTCAGTTAATTTGATATTCCACTGCGTCGAGGTTTGTTTGAGCCCATACAAAGACTTCAACAACTTGCAAACCTTTCTCTCGCCCTGCTGCCTGACCCTTCTGTAACTTCATGTATCCTTCTTCAAATAAGTCACCTTGTAAAAAGGCATTGTACATGTCCATTTGAAATAAATTCCAGCCCCTTGAAGCTGCTAATGCTATCACAGGTATCATAGTGACCATTTTGGCCACCGGTGAGAAGGTGTCATGGTAGTCCAGCCACTCTCAAATTTTGCAACCAACCTGGCATTGAATCTCTCAAATTCACTATTTGACTTGTAATTGATCTTATACACCCATTTTGAGCCCACTGTATTCTTTCCTTTTGGTAAGTCAACTATGCTCCATGTTTTATTATCTTAGGCTTTGGTCTCCTGGTTGCTTTCACCCATCTACTATCCTGTGCTGCTTCCTTGAATGTTTGTGGCTCTATTAGTTGAGAGAACTTTGGTAGATAGCATTGATAGTTCAGAGTAGTATTGTCATAGGAGAAATAGTTTGAGAGTGGATAGCTGCAGGTGTTGGACTTGGACCTCCTACTGATGACATATTCTTTCATCCAAATAGGTTCCTTGGGCTGTCTGATGGATTTCTACCACATTGTGGTTCTGCATTTGCATTATCATTCTCCAAGACATGCTGTCCACTTGTATTTTGCTGTGGACTTTCTTGATATTCTTCACTTCCTTGAGCTACAATTGGGACATTAGTTTTTGTTCCAACTTGTGTTTCTTCCTCATTCACTGCTGTGTCTTGCAGCTCATGAGTCTACAGATCAGTTTGAATTACTTCCTCTTACTTCCACACGATGGATTGACTCTTCTCCTTCAACTTGCATATTTTGAGTTTCAGTTGTGGATCTCATCTCCATAGTCTCATTGTATAGGGGAGAGCACATAGTTGAATTCAAGAATTCAACTCCTGATGAATGTCTGCAATCTGTGGCCAAGTACCACTACTTTCATGAGCAAAAGGAAATATTGGCTCTCTAAATATCACATTCTACATGTGAAAATTGTTTGGTTTTTCAGGTCTAGGAGTACATACCCCTTTTGTGTCTCTGAATACCCCATGAAGACGGACATCCTTGCCCTTTCTGCAAACTTGCCTCTCTTTGTCTCCTTTGGGCAAGACCGTTGCACAGCACAAACATCCCAGTTTGATGCCTTCTTGTGGTACAATAACCCAAAAGGTGTCTTGCCTCCGTGGAACACAACATTCTGTTGATCAGGTATACTGCACTTTTCACACAAATGTCCCAATACTTTATAGGTATTGATCCTTGAAGCTTCAATGCTCTAGCAATGTCCAAGATATGCCTATGTTTCCTCTCAACTAAGCCATTCTGCTGAGGGGCATAGGCACAACTCCTTTGATGAATTATGCCGAGACCATTTAGCAATTCTACACACTGAGTATTGAAAAACTCAGTCCCATTATCTGATCTTACAAGCTTGACTGTAGTTCCAAACTGGTTCTGAATCATGGTTAGAAATTGTTTCATCACAACTATAACCTCAGATTGCAGTTGTAAAAAATATATCCACGTGTACCTAGAGTGATCATCTACAATTGTAAGAAAATAGTGCTTTCTATCAAAAGTTTGGAATTTTATAAGTCCCCATAAGTTCATGTGTACAAGTTGAAACAAAACATTAGATCTAGAGTCACTAAGAGGAAACTTTAACCTTGTCTGCTTTGCCAATGGACATACAAAACAGGTATTTTGTGCTGAACTACTAGTATTAACACGTAAGGCTCTCATATTCTTCATGTCAGACAGTGAAGGATGACCTAGCCTCTTATGCCACAGGCTTCTATCTCCTTCAACCACTCTGCTCACTGCATTTATTGCCTTTATTATGTTAGCCAATCTATCACATTTGAGCACATACAATCCTCCATTTTCTTTACCAATCCCCTTCACCTTGCCACTCAAAGATTCGGGAAGAAATTGACATTGCAAGATAATGCCTTTGGTTAGCTTTGAAACTGATAATAGGTTGAACCTAAAATTAGGTACATAAAGCACATTTCTGATTACTTGTCAAATAGTTCAGTATTACCAATGCGAGTAATATCAGCTTTCTCCCCGGTAGGTAAGTGTACCTTATCTCTAATGAACCTATCTGTGCTCTTGGTATTGTCAAGCAATTCTAGACTAGATGCAATGTGATGAGTTGCCCGTTAGTCAACAATGCAATCTCTGTGCCTTTGATCAAATTTCTGATCAAATTTTGACATTAGGATAATGACTTTACCTGTTTTATTTGCTTGACATCCCCAGAATCCTTCTTGAGAAGGCTGAGTATCTGGCTATATTGCTCGTCAGTGAAGTAATGTCCTCTGTCAGCACACTTCATGAGTTGTCCACCTTCAGCTGCTTGAGAGTCAAGCAGGATGAGCCTACATCTGCATGATTCACAACTACAAGTGACTCCCTCTTCTAGTTATCTGGTTTTCCTCGACCATAATTCTGAGTTCCAGCACCAGTTTTCTTCCTTTGATCAAAATCAGATGGATAGCCAATGAATTTGTAGCAATTTTCTTTGGTGTGGTTCCTCATGTGAGTGCTCACATTGCATAAATTGCTTCCTTCCTCGGAAGCCTCTACTTCTTCCTGCTTGCATTGCCATAACATCAACTTTATCAGTCACAATATTAGCATCAAGTGTGTGTTGACTCTCATCTTGTACAATCATAGCATATGCTTGATTGAAGTTTGGTGCAGTGGTCTTCATCAAGATTTGCCTGCGCGCTTGATCATACGAATCATTTAAGCCACTTAGGAATTGCATTACTAGCTGCTGGTGCATCATTTCCACATTCTCCTTTGATGTTGGACATCCACAGACCACAGTTAGAGAATGGGGCTACAACATCATATTCATGCCAAAACTCCTTCAATTTCGAGAAGTAAACTGAAACTGAGCTAGTTCCTTGTGATAATGTTGCAGTTTCAAGATATAACTGAAAAATCCTCACTCGATTGACCTTGCCAAATCTCTCTCGTAGGTCTTCCCAAACGAGATGTGCATCTGATGCATAGACGATACCACCTAGGAGTTCTGCACACACATTGTTCATGATCCACGACAGCATCACCACATTGCAAGTTTCCATTGTTCCTGCACTTCAGCTGTTTTGTACATATCCTTCTTGCATGTGCTAGTAACGAACCGTAGCTTTCTTTTCTCCAGATGTGTGATCCTCATCGACCTGCTCCAAAGTTCGTATTTGTCTGATCCAGCGAGTTTCACTAGTATAGAAACTGAGCTTGGAGTGTCGGATGGACCTAGGTATAAAGGATGTGTGTGGTCGATCGAAGTTTCTGCCATCGTTCAGAATAATCGAACAACGATTGATCAAATTGAAAATTTTCTGTGAATTTCAGCCTAAACAAGATGCCGTGTGTAGAATCAATTACTCCCGCTCTCTGATACCATGCTGGAATGCAAGGATTGAAGCTTTCTCCTTGCTCGTTAATGGAGTCAGAAGAGAGGGAGAAACAAAGTACTTAGAGAAGGTAACTGTTTCATTAGCTCATTCAGTAGTTAACACTGTACATATATACTAACCAATAACTACCGCTAATTAACTTATCAAACTAACACAACTCATTAACACCTATCATTAACTACCTAACAGCTGTAACTAACACTCTAACTAACAAATACGCGTGAGCTGCACATGCTCTAACATGCTCTATTTGAACAGTTCTACAGGCCATAAAGTGTACATTTCATCACTCATTATAAGTGAAGTGACGTTTACACATGGGGATATGAGATGGTTTATGGAGGTTACTGTGTTCTGAGTAGATTTGCCAATATTATTAGAGCTACGAGTTCAACCGAACCCCGTAGCTTTGGCTCTGACCCTATATATGTGTTAAGAAATCTACTACATATGTACAAATATTACATTTCAAGCCCACTAACTCAAGTGATTAGTGGGTTCGGTGACATCCCAAACCCATGACGTACAAATCGTGGGTTCGCCTCTGCCAATATCCTAGTCAATATCCTAGTGATTATCCTAGTGATTATATATTGCGCACACTGCTTGCACTGTGATCTCCTTTTTGAATTTCTAGCTGACTTCTAGGGAATGGTCATTCAACTAGTAAACAGTGTATCTAATGTAGTTTCCTTAAACTGCTGGAGCTATGAAGGGCTTTTCCTTCTGGGACTTGGTCCCTTCTTTTTTTCTTTTTTTTCTTCTTTTTTTTAAACATTTCTGGCAACACTATAAATATGGAGGGTCATCGCAGCCAATTTTTATTATGAATTTGGATAACTTACGTATTTCAAAATTACATAAAATTATTGTAAAATCAGAAAGTTCTCTTTTTGTGTCCATCATATATATATATATAGAAAAATCTTGGTTAAAGCAGAAAAATTGTTTTAACTCATCAAGTAGCCTTGTGTTATGGTATAATGTCATTCTCTATAGAATAGGGTGATATAGAAGTTGAGTTTCCTAAAACTATCATGTTTAGTTTATTTTCACCCCAAAAAGTTGACGTTCCTTTTACCTTTAATGGAAATCTGCTTCATTCAGTAATTCATGTGCTGCTACGGATAAATTGCTTCTCTATGCAAGTTTCTTGATCTCAGAAAGACGGTTCCGGCTGAGTGCTTCTCCTTGTTTGTTAAGGTTAATTCTTACTACTATTTGTGGTATCTCAGTTTTGATGCACGTCACTGCTTAGCATGTCCTTAAGGCCAAATGTTTCTGTTTGCTTGAGCTGACACTTCTAAAGCATGCGACTTTGATGTATGTTATGTGCTAACTATTTGATGTTTATAGTAAACAACGTGCCATAATTTCAGTTTGAGTATGTCATTATTTTTATATCACTTTCAGGCATCTTATCTATCTCTAAAAGGCTTCTCACTAACTTTCCACTGGTGCAAGTTAGTGCACCTAGCTTCTGATTGGTGGTTGAGTTCTAGAGGGTATGGTTGGATCCTGCAAATACCTTTGAGATATTGATTATGTAGTTGCACTACAGATGTCCTATTCAATAGTTCTTGAATCCGTTCTTAAGAAATTAAATCATGTCCTTATTTATTTATTTGTTTGTTTGTTTATTGTGATTTTGCAGTCATCATTTGCTCGGTACATGTGTAATCAAGGATTTGATACTTGGATTCTTGAAGTTCGTGGGTCTGGGTTGAGCGTGCAGGAATCGGATTCCAAAAATATTGAGAAGTTTGCGCACACAGCATCTAATGAGATGGAAGCTGCCACTGATAACAGAGGTGTTTCTGCATCACAGCAGTCCACAGATGTCCAGGGCGCATCAGAAAAGCATGATGCAGCGTTGGTCAAAGAAGAGCCCACTGTGGTTTCAACAGTATGGAATGAGTCACGAGTGGTGACCAAACTTACAGAATCTTTTATGCGCTTGTCAGAGAGAGTCTCTGGCTTTGTCAGTGGAAGTCAGTCGAAGATTGTCTCTGCTAGACTTGTTCATCAAATATCAAAATTATTGGAGGATTCTTTCCTTTACAAACGGGTTAAAGCAATAAGGAAGAAATTGTTAAGTCTGCTGGAGACGAGGGAGAACTCAGCTGTCCTCACTAGCCAAGTCGGGGAACTGAGCAAAAAGCTAGTAAATATCTTTGAAGAAGGTCAACGTTCTGTTTCATCCCCATTATTTGATCTGCAAGAGCGTCTAACAACTAGAATAGGAGATTTTCAGGAACAGGTTGAATTAATCTTCAAGTATGATTGGGACTTTGATCATTACCTGGAAGAGGATGTCCCTGCTGCGGTGAGGTGATACTTTTCCATGTAGAGGCTGTAAAAGCTTAATCTCCATGAACTCACACTATTTGAATTTGAATTGGAACTTAAAGATTTCGTCATTTATCTTAATCTTCTCTTATATACTGACTAATGATTGATAATTTTTATATGTTTTCATTTTAGATGGAATATATAAAGGTCCAAACTAGACCAAAGGATGATAAACTACTCGCAATTGGACATTCTATGGGAGGAATATTACTGTATGCCAGGCTATCACGGTGTGGTAAGATGAGATCTAATTTTATAGAGCTCTGGCTGTAAGGCTGGTGACATGGTAGCAATGAGTACTTAAAGCAAATAACTACATTATCATTCATGTGTCTTGTACCAGTGGCAAGGAGAACATGTTGGAGTTTGATATTGGTAAATAAACTATATTTACTATCCCAGCTTCGTGATATCTAGGTGCTTCGTGTAGACATGTTACTTTGGTTCTTCAGTTCCCGTCCCCCGTCATATCACTGTTGCAAGCATGTATCCCTAATCGCATACCGTCAGGTGACCATGCTTTTTTTTAATAATAGTTGGGGAAGCTCCAATAGGCTCAAAGAATCCCTTGGTTGGGATATCTATTTATGTAGATGGCATTTGATCTGTTTTATTGTTGGCTAAATCAAAATTGTGGTGCACTTATTTGATGCTCTTGTAATTCCAAATTCATAGCTGGTAATGTTAATGGGCTTGACGTTATTATTCACGCTTCCAAAAGAGAGTGACAAAAATGAATGCATATGTAATACCTCTCCTGGTATAATTTCATGTTTTCTCTGTGCTATATTAGATCTAGTTAATAGGTTATTAGGTCTTTCTTCTGTGTCAGCAAATCGGTATACACAATTAAAGTCAGGATAATCTTGTGTGGTTGATACAGAGAATTTGTTCTCTCTGGACCTTGGTCTGTTATGTCACACTTGCGTTCTTGTAGTGACTGAATGTTCTTTGTGTCTAATAAGGTTTACTCTCGGGACCATTCTCATTCCGTGTAAAAATATACTGAAACCATTTGTATCTATTTTGCTACCGTGAGTTAACCTTGGGGCATTCTATTCATTTCATTATTGACCATCAATGGGCTGCCATCTATATTTCTCTATTTCCAAAAACTGATGCAGCTACTTGTTGACTAAATCTCAATGAGTTCTTAATCTGGAACCTATACATAAGGTAAGAAGTTTCTACTAAGAGAGTGCTTCAGTCGTGGTTGTAAGAACCACTTAAGGTATTATTCTTCCTAGACACGGAGAACGCTGGAATCATTCACATTCATGAGAAATTTGAGCTGGCCATTAACCAGCTCTTGAGTTTGTCAAAATTGTAGGCTATGTGGAAGGCTATCATCATCTCTCCATGTACTGCAGTTAGAATAGCTTGGATGATGTGTATTCTATGGAACTTGGATCTGTTGTCAGATGTAAAATCCCTTTCATTAGTTTGTTGTTTTATATGGATTAGCCATCTGGGGAGTTTTTGCAACATAAGGTATATTTTCCTTTGTTAAGTCACGGCTTTGATAAAGCTGGTGCTTCAGAATAGTATCATGTGACAAGTTATCCTGTCAAAATTGTGCCAATCTTCAATATTCTACATTTTAGTCTCCAGACTTCCTATTGCAAGGGTGATTCCACCTATCTCGTTTAATGTAACGAGTCTTAGTGAGAGCAATTCGAAGAAATGTCTTTAGACCATAAAAAATCTCAATTATATTCTTAATATCATTAGATCTCTGTTAATTTAATACCATGAAGAAATGGAGTATAGGGAAAGTTTAAGTCACTGATGCATTTTCTTTTATGATATGTCCTGTTTCTGGTTTACTTTTTTAGTTTTCATTTGACTTTGCAGCCTTCCCAATGAATTCGAACACTTTCTTATTTAAGTTTCGAGTATTCCTTCTTTAGGGAGCTGCATTTTTAATACATATTAATGGGCTTTCTGTCAATGGATCTTTCATTTAAGATTTCTGAATTTATCAGAATAACGAACTAGATACGTAGTTCATTTTCTTCCTTTTTTTTTTCTCTTTATGAATGAAGGTTTGGAAGGGAGAGAGCCTGGATTAGCTGCTGTTGTTACTTTGGCTTCATCACTTGATTACACATCATCTAAGTCTGCACTCAAACTGCTTCTACCCCTTGTAAGCTGGAAATGATATGTCTCAACACTTCTTTAGCTTCATTTGCTGTCTTCCGGTCGGAGTAGTCTTAGAGCTGTTTATCTTGCTACAGGTTGATCCTGCTCAGGTTCTCAACGTTCCTGTCATTCCTCTACGAACATTACTGGCTGCTGCTTATCCTCTTTCATCTCGCACTCCTTATGTCTTGGCTTGGCTTAATGACATGATATCTGCCACAGACATGATGCATCCAGACTCTCTGAAAAAGCTTGTGCAGAACAGCTTTTGTAAGTATTGAGATGACTAAACAGCTTTTGTACTTTAATTCATATCAAATTTGTATGAATTATTAGTTTTAGGTCTTCCTCTTTATTGGTATAAAGAATCTGCTTGATATATTTTGAATGAGAGTTTTGGGGCAGTAGAGAAAAGACATACATGATCTGGAGGATTATTTTAGTGGTACTCTACGAGGCTCGCAGTTCGTATTGCTAGTGTTTCTCCGACCATCGCTGCATCAGTAATGAACTATCCTAATAATCCTTCGTCACCCAAAACAAATCCTCTCTTTGTCAACCAGTTGCACATATCAAAATAAATATTTAGGCTTCTATTTGATGAGCTATGACTTGTCTCTTCATGAATTATGTTTGATGCTCGTGCAGTTCTGTTTAATAGATGATAATTAGGTTTGCGATAATGTTTTCAAGAAATTACTGGACAGCTTGTCCTGTTTATAATTTGTAAAGGTTTGGTAGCTTTGATGATCTTCCAACAGATGTTTTTGTGTGAATTCAGGGCCATTTCTTCAGCTCAACATGTGTTGATTAGGGGTTCCATAAGAATCTTTTCCTACAAATTTACTGATAGATCTTCCTGCAGGCAATATTCCTGCTAAACTTCTTTTGCAGTTGGCTACAGCTTTTCAGGAGCAAGGGCTTCGTGATAGAAGTGGTAAAATTTACTACAAGGATCACCTTCACAAAAGTAGTGTGCCTGTCTTGGCTCTTGCTGGAGATCTAGACCAGATCTGCCCACCAGAAGCTGTATACGGTACTACGTTTTTTGGTGCTTCCATGCGAATCCTCTGTATGATGTTTAGAATTCTAAGATTTCTTCCTATAAATCACGATTCAAGCAGAAACGGTGAAGCTTATTCCTGAGAACTTGGTGAACTACAAAGTGTTTGGGGATGCTGATGGTCCACATTATGCTCATTATGACTTGGTGGGAGGACACATGGTACGTCTGATAAGAATTTTTAGCCTCTCTTGAATTTAGAGAAAGACGATAATAAAGGTAGAGGAGAAGGAGAATGTGTTAATTTGTGCAGGATTCACATTTCATGTTTTCTTGTACTTTCTTTCCTAGTACTAGTATATTTAGAGTTCTAAATACAGTTTAGATAGGGAATACTACTCTATTGGCGTTTTCGAACACACCCACTACTCTCAGGAATATGGTGCCTTGATTGATTCCCCCCTTTAGTAATGTAATATTTGGGTCCTGATACTGCAGGCAACAGAACAGTTGTATCCCTGCATAGTCCAATTTTTAAGCCAATATGATGGGACCAGCTAGTAGATGCATATGTGTTCACAATCGTTCTTCAGATGCTGAGCTTCATGTCATCAGCCTGCATATCTGTTAGTTTATCGTCACTACTCGTATCCCAATGATGCTATAAACAAGTGAGATTTAGCTATACTACATGATTCGCTGATCTCGTCATTGAAATGTCATCTGTCAGAAGGTCCCTTATTGCATTGCCTCTATTTGGGTGGTGAAATCGTAATTGTAATTATGAACCTTCTCTTTTTCTAGGGGACAAATGTGATAGCCGAAACCCGGGGAGAGCTCATGCACAGGAAGGAATTTGACAAAGGCACCTTGTTTGTAATATCATCGTTTCGGGTTGGTCGGACGTTTAACGGGCTTCTCTCTTATCCTTTATCTACATTCCACTTGTTCTCCATCTATTATTTGGTTCTTTGTTTCCCAAATTTAATCGGAGAAGATGCCAGAATTTGATGCTTATGATTATGAGATTTTAATCCTTTTAAGTTTTTACGTTCTAAGTTAATAATTTGTACATATTCTTAAACAATTAAAAGATCCAAATACATCTTAAGTTAATAATTTGTACATATTCTTAAATAATTTAAAGATCCAAATATGCCCCTCGCGTCAATGGTGGAGTCACATTTGGGTATATTTGGACATTTTTAATTGTTTAGGAGTAGGTATATCGTCACTTCTTTCAAGATTGGCGTGGCTTTATCAAAAGTCTACCGGACAGTGTTATATTTTGAATTGTTATTCTTGTAAATTTCTTTTTACCAGGTGCACAAAATGTACTACTTTTCCTATTCTTATCTGTACGGTTTAACTAGTTCCTAAGCCTATGGTTTGATCAGTTTTAAAAGTGAGAAGAAATGATATTAGTTCTATCTTTAGAAGTCAAGACAATTTTGAACTTAAAATTGCTACTTGAAAGCGAAGAACAAACTATTCCTTCTTGCGTTTCGAAATTTGGACACAAAATATAATCTCTCAGAAAGAATTACCTGGCAATCCGGATGTAATATGATCAATTTGATACTCAATTAATAAAGTTTATAAGAGGCAGAGACTTGGCGCCAGGTTGTTTTAAAAGAATTATCGACACCTAAGAATAAAATGTCGATTCTACACCAAGAAATGGGTAAGCTACCCTTAGTGTTTGATGGAGTATATTTTATTGAACTCAAGGACAAGCCTGACACGAGTCAATATTAGGACAAGCTTATCTCTACTAAAATTAGGGGGAAAACGAAATTCAGAGTTATAGTCCTTTTGGGATACGTAACTGAAAGATAACCACTGATTTAAGTGTAATCGAAAAGTAGTTATTCTTTAATGTAAAAATAAAATCTGGATAAATACTCAACTTGGAAAGCGTAGAGATGTACTCTCCATTTTTTTTTGCGCCCTTTAGATGATATTATATTGGAGTTTTGCTAATAGAAATTAAAACTCCAAGATATTTGATGATAGACTATAATTACGTATTTTAGTCGCTTATTACACTCGAGTTTACTGCACTTTAATTGAGTTTGAGCTTTAATCGCTAGTGTTTTGCACTAAATATGTGTTTTATGCCTTGTAGGAGAGATTCCGAGCTATATAGATGTTATGGAATGAATTTAAGTGATTTGGAGCTTTGAAGTCTGAGTAACAGCTCAAGGAACTAAGTCGGGATCGTGTTCGGGGGTCAAATTTGATAGTTGAGAACAAACGAAGACTCGAGGAGGCATATTGCGCACTGTCTAGTAAAATTGACATAACTTTTTGCTCCGAACTCCATTTGGGCTATACAATATATGATTGGAAAGATAACTCAAAGGGCTACAACTTTTATGTTTTACGTTTTTCCAAATTCCAAATGGAACAGGGCCGCGGTCCTACCGCGGCCGCGGTCCTACCGCGACCGCGGTGCAACAACGGCGGAAGGCAGTCTCAGGTTCAGAGAGCTTGTTTGGCCGCGGTCCTGGCGCGACCGCGGCGCAACCACGGCAAGACGCGTAAATTTCAAGGACTAATGTGCAAAACACGGGATTTTAAGCCCCAAACCCTATATAAACTTAAGGAAGTCGCCCAAGAGAAGGAGGGGATCAGTTTTTAAAGTGGAAAACATCAAAAGCAAGGGCAAAAGGCAAGGAGGAAAATTGGGCATCAATCTTTACTCTCCTCTTTTGTTCTTTTACCATTGACTATGAATTCTTTTGTAGTTTTTGTTATTATTATGAGTAGCTAAATATCTTTATCTAAGGTTTTGGTGGAACCCGTTGGGGATAAACTTGTTGGCATGTTAATATAGTTTTGAGTTGGTTATTCATCTCTATTTGTTCAACTACGTTTTGATTGTAGTTAGTTGAAGGGCCCTCAACTAGCGGTTCCTATTTATTATGTATCTGCTTGAGAAAGAGTGCATATTTAGGTAGTTGTTG
Organism: Nicotiana undulata; assembly: GCA_005239495.1. Classification (NCBI taxonomy): domain Eukaryota; kingdom Viridiplantae; phylum Streptophyta; class Magnoliopsida; order Solanales; family Solanaceae; genus Nicotiana; species Nicotiana undulata. The sequence continues at coordinate 102,044 of MDKH01101110.1, forward strand.
AACAACACCACTCCCGGAGTATAGACGAAAGTCATAACCGAGGGTTTAGAGGTTGGGTTAGAAATAATATACATCGGGTGCAATATAAAGTGAACCGTAACGCAAATATAGCTAGCGTAGCTCGAGAGAGTACGTCTAGTAAATTGTCATAAATGCTTGAGAAAGATTTACGATAACTGGAGAGTTCATGATTGATAGAGACAACCAAATCAAAGCTATAAAACATACAACTAGGGAAAGAACCAACGGGGGAAACCATTACCTTAGACTTTTATTCTAGTTGTTTACAACTGCTTGTTAGTTACTCTTAGTTTTATAGATTCAGTTAGCTGTAGTAGTAATCACAACACCATTTGTTATTCATAAAGTTTGAGGAGGTTGACTAATAAGACTTTAGTACTTTACAAGCTTCTTTTGATACGTTAAGTCCCTGTGGGATTCGACTCTGGGCATAATACCCCGGATTATATTTGCAACGCCCGCTTAATCTTTTCTTAGACACAGTTGAGCGTGATCAATATTTCTCGAACAAATAAGTTCTATAAAGTTTACTAGTATTTAAAACCCCAGAACAATGTCTGGAAATGGTGAAGGTGAGAGGAGTAATTGTCTGTGCAGGATTCAGTTTACCCGCATACTCTGTAGAAAATATCTCCAGATAGCTTCACTCCATTTAATGTTGTTTCTAGGTCAATCATGACTATTTGGTGAAGATGCAAAGTATTTTTAGGTAAAAATTGATAACTCAAAATGAGTTTAGAATAGAAAAGTATAAACACTTTTGGGGAACTTATGTTATGTCTGGAAGAGTCAAACCTGAAAATAAAAAAGATAAGGAACATTAAATTTTAACGTGAAAAACCCTTCAAATCGAAGGTAAAAATCACGGGATCACAAAGATCAAAAAAGTTTCACTATAACAATAAGAGGGTTACAAAAGTTCTCCAAATTGACTACACAACAAGAGCCAAACACGGAGCAACAATAGCAACAACTAATCAATTGAAGAATGAGGAGAATCCACAAAAACGAAGCTGCTGTCCGAGGCTCGTAATCAGATGCTACAGGCCTCCGAATCCGATCTCCACCGTTCAAATCCAAGACTAGGATGTTACGAACACTCAGTCAAAATTTCAGTCCGATCCAACGGTTAACGAATCGACAACAGACGTGATTTGAAGTTGGCTGGTCGGAATAAAAATCTGCAACAAATCAAATACTTTTCTTCTCTCTTCTCTCTTGATGAAAGCTCTCTCAAAAACCACTCTTATGTGCTTAAGTCTTTCAAAGACTTGTATCAATGAGCATAAAATAATTCACCAAAGTTGTCCTATTTATAGATAATGAGTGGTGCTTTCTCTTGAAGCAAAACCAACTTTAAATAGGAGTAAAAACCGAATCCAATTCTGAATAGGAATGAAAACCAAAAGTGAATAGGATTAGGTCATTGGGCCTTTGGCTGGACAACATGGGCATGTGCCCAACAACTTATACATCACTTTATTTTTCCTCGGGACATCTTCAAGTCAGAGTTGCTAAGTAGCTTAAATTAAAGATAGCCGATACATGTTATGTTATAATATGTATAATTAATGTATAATTTATGTTACCAACTGAAAAAATAAATGTTAAATCTAACTAGCTATTTGTGTAAGGATCCAAAGAAATTCAGAACTCGTGTCATTAAAGTAGACCACGAATCAACCTTACAAATCACGTGAAATAATTACAAGAAGAACTTGCACATATAATAATGGACGCACATTCAGTTCACTTTTACTCGTCCACTATACTAAAAATATTCTTTCACTTTTACTTGTCCACTATACTACATTAAGAGAAAGATAATCTTTTTTTTTTTTTTTTTTCCTGTTTCATCCTTATTATTAATTACTCGTTTTCAAACTTATTTTCCAAGACTTTTTGAAAGACTATCATTATTAGGAGTTGTATAGTAAAATACATATTATATTTATTATTTCTTAAGAGACATGAGAAGTTCAAAGTGAACAAGTAAAATCGAACGAGAGAGTAAAATTTACCTAATATTCGTCTTCATTCGAAACTAGAAACGCACGGCGGACTAACGGATTCCCAGACAGACGACAAAGAAGGACTAGAATAGAGCCACAAGGAATTAAAAAGAAATGGTTCACTTCTGGAAAGGGGAAAAGGCACGTTTCCATATTATATTATATATAAGAGTATTACTACATACTAGTGACATCATTTTTACGGTACATATCAGGTCAGTTGAAAAAATCAAGTATGACTATCAACAACAATAACAAATTCAGTTTAATCTTAATATGTGAGTTCTGTGGAGGATAGTCTGTGCACAGACCTTACCCCTATCTAGTGCAGTAGATATACTGTTTCGAATAGACCCTCGGCTCAAGAAAAAAAAGAGAAAAGAAAAAAAAATCACATACCCGTAATAAAGAATAAATAGTATCCAATAATTAAATAAAATTTAGTACCCTATTATTAAACAAAGAGGACAACTTTGATGGTAATACAAAAATATGTAGTGTAACTGAAAAAGTTTACACATGATGCAAAGCTATAGCTTTGGAGAGAGGGGTTTAATTAAATCTTGTTGGCTGAAACTATAGGAAGAGGGAGCACATTTGTGAATCCCGTTTTGGTTCCGCCACCGGCGGTCAGTGGATAAATTTAAAATCTAGAAAGGAAAAAAGCATGTTGCCATATTTTATAGTGAGTATTGCATAGCCGGAGGCGGACTAACAGCAACAAAACAAAAAATCTTGTATCATTAGGAAGTTATTTTGTGATATATGCTGCTATATATATAATATAAATCGCTTTACAGGCTGCTGAAAAGTATGCTCAAGAGATTGAAACTTTGAAGGAACAAACACGGAGTATGTTAATGTCCGCGACTACACTAACATTGGCTGAAAAGTTGAATCTCATAGACATTGTTGAACGCCTTGGGATTGCCTATCACTTTGAGAAACAAATTGACGACATGTTTGGACCAATTTTACAATGTTGATGATCCCAACTTCGATCGAGGGTCTTGAATACAATGATTTACGCACTTTGTCCCTTCAGTTTCGACTCCTCAGACAACATGGTTACAATATCTCTCCAAGTAATACTTCTTAATACATGCTGTCCACTTACACCTCTAGTGTATTAATCTTTTGTTTTCAACTTGAACTAGAATTTCTCAGCAGATTCCAAGATGCAAACGGAAAATTCAACGAGTCTCTTAGCCACGATGTAAAGGGTCTGTTGAACTTATACGAAGCTTCACATGTAAGGACGCATGGAGAAGACAGAGGCACTTGCGTTCTCTACAGCTCATCTTGAATCTGCAGCTCCACATTTGGAGTCACCTCTAAGTAAGCAAGTGACACATGCATGCCCTCGAGCAATCTCTACATAAGAGCATTCCAAGACTCAAGACACGTTACTTTATCTCTATCTATGAAGAGGAGGAACTGAAGAATGATATCTCGTCTTGCTTCGATTTGCCAAATTGAATTTCAATTTACTTCAAATGTTGCAAAAACAAGAACTCAGCCAAGTTTCAAGGTACCCTCATAATAACTTACGAGTGAAAAATATATAATTTTTTTTGCTCATAGTAATTTCTCAGAAGTTAATATATATACATTTTTACTTATTTTGTAGGTGGTGGAAAGATTTGGATTTTGTGACAACACTTCCATATGTTAGGGATAGAGCAGTTGAGTGCTACTTTTGGACGGTGGAGGCTTACTCTGAATCTCAATATTCTCGGGCTCGTGTCATGCTTACTAAGACTATAGCAATGATTTCGATAGTAGATGATACATTCGATGCTTATGGAATTGTAAATGAACAGAGGTATGAATTACTTGTCCAATTTATAAGACAAGACGACAAACGTAGACGTCGAACACGACTTCTCCTTAACATTAATATGATTTGTTAAATCGATTTACTCATCAATCGATTTTCTTTTCATTTATTAGGTGGGATGTAAGCCAAATTAATCAGCTCCCAGATTACATGAAAATCAGTTATAAAGCACTGTTGGATCTTTACAACGATTATGAGAAGGAATTGTCCAATGATGGCAGATCCTCTGTTGTTCACTATGCCAAAGAAAGAGTATGACTCGTGACTTACACCCAATTAACTCGTTATTCATCAAAATCAATTGCGTGGCTTATTCTCCTCTTATAATGAAACTTGTTCTTTGAATATGTACTGATCAATATGGTCGAGTGACTTTAATTTGCTTGCCGTTCACAGATGAAAGAAATCGTGAGAAATTATTTTGTGGAAGCAAATTAAATGGTTCATCGAAGAATATATGCCACCTGTTTCTGAGTATTTGAGCAATGCATTAGCTCCTAGCACTTATTACTTGCTTACTACAACATCCTACTTGGGGATGAAGTGTGCTAACAAGGAAGATTTTGAATGGTTGGACAAGAACCCTAAAATTCTTGAAGCCAATGTGACCTTGTGTCGAATCATTGATGACATAGCCATTTATGAGGTATACATTATTGCATAAAATATAAACTTTGAAATTCACTAAGCTTAAAGAATCATGTATCAATTGATTTCATACTTATTCCTACAATATAATTGCCAATCCAGGTTGAGAAGAGTAGAGGTCAGATAGCAACTGGAATTGAGTGCTACATGAGAGATTATGGCGTATCAACAGAAGAGGCAATGGAAAAATTTCAAGAAATGGCCGAGATAACATGGAAGGATGTAAACGAGGGAATTCTTCAACCAACTCCTGTCTCTACAAAGATTCTTACTCGTATTCTTAATCTTGCCCGCATTATTGATGTCACTTACAAGCACAATCTAGATGGATACACTCATCCCGAAAAGTTCTTAAACCTCACATTATCGCCTTACTGGTGGACTCTATTAAAATTTAAATCATAAATTGTTGTGTTCACTTTGGGGCACTTGGTTCCCCCTTAAATAAGTATTTAGTCGACATTTGATAGATATACCAACGTTGGTATCTCTGTAGTTAAGCTAAGAGTTGGTGGCAATGCATGTTGTTATCCCGCAATGAAATTGCCGCCTTAATTTTCTAATTGTATCTGTGATGATCCAAAAGGTCATCCCGTGTATTTCTAGCTAATTTTATGTTCAGAGGTCATGAAAACCTCCTTCTATCTCACTTCGATTTGTGTGCGCAGCCCGACGTGTATAAAGTTGACAATTTTGTATTAGAAATTTGAATAAAGTTGACTTTGGTCAACATTTTTGGTAAATGAACCCGAACCCGTGATTTGACGGTCCCGAAGGATCCGTAGGAAAATATGAGACTTGGGCGTATGTCCGGAATCGAATTCCGAGGTCCCAAGTCCTAGAAATGAATTTTTAAAAGAAATTATTTTCTGAAAATATAAGAGGTTTTTGAAAATGCAATTATATGTGAAATATGTGGTATCGGGACCGTATCATGATTCCGGAGCCCGGTACAGGTTCGATACAATATTTATGTCATATCTGTGAATTTTGGTAAGAAACGGAAGTCATTTGGCGTGATTCGGACCGTAAATGCAAAGTTTGATGTTTTAGAAGTTTTTAAAAAATTTCATTGATTTTGGGGTTTAATTCGTTGTTTATGATGTTATTTTGGCGCTTTGATCGCACGAATAAGTCCGTAGGATATTTTTGAGGTTATGTGCATATTTGGTTTGGAGCCCCTAGGGCTCGGGTGAGTTTTAGATAGGCGTCGGGGTGATTTTAGGCTTAAAAGTCTGGTGTTAAAACTGGTTCTGGTGCAATACCCTTCGCGAACGCATGGTAACCCACGCGAACCGCGAAGGGAAAATGGGGAAGACGCGAACGTGGTGCACTCGACAGTGACTCTACGCGAACGCGTCCCCAGGGGTGCGGACGCATAGAGTATAGGATGGGCTGGGGGTTGGGTAGTCATAAGCTTACGCGAACGCGGCTTGTAGCTCGCGAGCGCATAGGTCAGGAGAGTTAAAACTTCACGTACGCGGCGAAGGGCTCGCGAACGCGAAGGGTATTTTTGCCCAGCGATTTCTTTTAGCCCAAAAACAGAACACTTACGGGATTAAACCCATTTTTCACAACTTCTTCTTCTTCACACCATCTTAGGCGATTTTTGGAAGACAACTTCACCATAACCTCATAGGTATGTAACCTTAGACTCTTTTTCTTCAACATTTATCAACACCCATTAGATTTCTAGGCCTAAAAATATGAGTTTAAGGGTAGAAAATTAGGGATTGGGGTAATTGGGAATTTGACCTCGTTTTGGGGTCGGATTTCAAAACAAATTATATATTCGGGATCGTGGGTGAATGGGTGATCGGGTTTTTGTCCGTACCTCGTATTTTGACCAAGCAGGCCCGGGGTCGATTTTTGGATTTTTGGGAAGAATGTTAGAAAGTCTATAATTAAGCATTGCAATTGAATTGTTTAGCATTTATTGACGTTATTGAGTCGATTATGTCTAGATACGATTGATTGGATTCGGGTTCAAAAGGAAAAGCGGTGCTTGAGGCTTGATTTTGATCGTGGAAGTCGAGGTAAGTGTTTTGCCTAAACTTATCTGGAGGGAATAGGTGTTGAGTCTTACTTGCTATGTGATTATTCCATGTTCAACGTATAGGTGAGGTGACGAGTACCTATATGTTATTGTCAAGCATGCCCGTGAGTCGAATATTAGTAATTATGTGATTTTTATTGAGATTTGTTGTGTTATGGATTTAATATCAATTTGGTAGTTATTCATTAGATGGAAATTCTTGGTTGTGAACACTGTTGAGTATTTGTTCGGTTGAGAAATATTTTGTTAAATTATACACTTGTGTAAGATTGGTTATAGATGTGTCCCTTGCCGGGACGGTATTATTTCTGTTGATTGTTCCCTTGCCGGGATGTTGTGATTTATGGTCCTTATTGTTGATTTTTTCTTTGACAAACTATTGTTTTATGATATTTAGCACGAGGGGACATTCCGTGCCGTGTTTATGATATTTTAGCACGAGGGGACATTCCGTGCCGTGTTTATGATATTTTAGCACGAGGGGACATCCCGTGCCATGTTTATGATATTTTAGCACGAGGGGACATTCCGTGCCATGTTTATGATATTTTAGCACGAGGGGACATTCCGTGCCATGTTTACGATACTTCAGCACGAGGGGACATTCCGTGCCATGTTTATGATACTTTAGCACGAGGGGACATGCCGTGCCATTTTTATTTACTTATTGTAAGGATGAGAGTAAAAGCACGAAGGGTGATGCCGTGCACTTGTTTGTTCTGTGTTGTTAATTCCCGTTGTTATTTTGATATTTAGACTGTGGCCTTGTTCTGTTATTTCAGTAATTGCTTCCCCTTTTTCCCCAGTATGTTTTCCCCATTCTTGTACTTAATTGCTACTTCCTGTCGTTATTTATTTTATATATTATTAAACTGCACATGTGATATTATTTGTCGTGTCCTAGCCTCGTCACTACTTCGCCGAGGTTAGGCTCGGCACTTACTCAGTACACGGGGTCGGTTGTACTGATACTACACCTGCACACTTTTTGTTGTGCAGATCCCAGTTTAGGACCCAATGGATATTGAGCTAGGTGGCTTCCTTCAGTCCACTAGGCGACTATGAGGTAGTCCTGCAGGCGTCCGCAGGCCTTGGCGTCCCCTTCCACTTTCCTTTATTTCTGTTTCTAGTACTTCAGAAAACAAATGTATTGTTTCTTTCAGACCTTTTATCTGTATAAATCATAGATAGTCCGTGACATTGTGATTCCAAAAGATCGGGGTTGGCTATTTTGAGAATGTGTTAAGTTTATGGATTTAGTTATGTATTTCCTTTTTTTTTTATCTGTTCCTATTTTTTAAGTTCTTATTCATGGAAAATCTGATTTTTACATGATCTCACTTAATAATAAAGGTTTTACTAAATATAATTAAATACATTGGTTTGTCTAGCAGGTTCAACGTTAGACGCCATCACGGTCCCGACAGTTGGAATTTCGGGTCGTGACAAGTTGGTATCAGAGCACTAGGTTGCCTAGGTCTCACAAGTCACGGACAAGCTTGGTAGGGTCTGAGGGATCGATACGGAGACATCTATACTTATCCCTAGAGGCTGCAAAGTTAGGAATAACTTCACATCTATTCATCTCTGTCGTGCGACTTGAATTCTAAATGCTAATTGAGTTTCTATTCTACTCTCTCGCAGATGGCGAGAACGCGTGCTTCCTTATCTACTAATCAGCAGCATGATCCTCTAGTTGCAGCTCCTACGAGGGGCCGAGGATGAGGCCGAAGCCATGCTAGAGGCCGAGGTCGTGGCAGAGCTCAGCCCAGAGCAGCAACCCCAGTGGAGGATCCTCAGGTAGAGTTTGCCGATGAGGTATCTGCTCAGACACTTCTGATTGGACCAGCTCAGGTCCCAGAGGGGTTCATTGCCACCCCGGTACTTCAGGATACTCTGGTCCGCTTAGTGGGCCTTATGGAGAGCGTGGCTTAGGCCGGTCTACTTCATACAGCACCAGCCGTCTCTCAGGATGGGGAAGGGACCCAGACTCTTGCTACCCGCACACCAGATCAGTTAGCTTCGCAATTCCAGACTCCAGCACCTTAGACAGCTGGAGTAGCGCAGCCAGTTGTTGCAGCTCAGGCTGTTGACGGAGCAACCATGTCTGCCGATGCTTTATGGAGGTTGGATCGGTTCACCAAGTTATTTCCTACTACTTTCAGTGGTGCACCATCAGAGGATCCCCAGGATTACTTAGACAGTTGCTATGAGGTTCTTCGGAACATGGGGATCGTGGAGACCAATGGGGTCGATTTTGCTACTTTTCGCCTTTCTGGTCCCGCCAAGACTTGGTGGAGGGACTATTGCTTGACCAGGCCAGCTGGATCTTTGCCTTTGTCTTGGGATCGTTCTCCGAGTTGTTCTTGGAGAAGTTTCTACCAGTTACCCAGAGAGAGGATCTTCAGAGGCAGTTTGAGTGTCTCCAGCAGGGTTCTATGACAGTTACCTAGTATGAGACCCGGTTTATCACATTGGCCATACATGCTATTATGATACTCCCCACCGATCGAGAGAGAGTGAGGAGGTCTATTGAGGGGCTAGCTCAGCCGATTAGACTTCAGATGGCCAGAGAGACAGGTACTGATATTTCATTTCAGGAGGTAGCCAATGTGGCCAGGAGGATTGAGATGGTATTATCACAGGGTAGTGGTCAGGGGTCTGACAAGAGGCCTCATCATTTTGGACGATTCAATGGAGCCTCATCCGGAGGCAGAGATTCTTTTGGCAAAGTTCATCCTCCCAGACCATTCCAGTCAGCCCTTCAGGTATCCCGGCAGTGCACCACCAGCTCCTATCAGTGCACCGCCGCTTCAGAGCTTTCAGAGTGGGTATTCTGGTCGACAGGGACAGTTTCAGGGTCAGCAGTCTTAGCAGCAGAGATCTTGTTACACTTGTGGTGTTCTAGGGCACATTTCCAGGTTCTGCCACCGAGCTTCTAGTGGTTCTCAGCATCAGGATTCCCGTGCTATGATTCTCGCACTAGGTGCACCCCCACCCCCTCAGCCAGCTAGGGGTGGAGGTCGAGGTGCCACAGGTAGAGGCCAGACAGTTAGAGGTGGAGGACAGACTATGAGGGGTAGAGGTCAGCCCGCAGTGGGTCGACCTAGGGATGTTCAGATTGGTGGGGCTCAACTCCGATGCTATGCTATTCCCGCCAGACCTGAGGCTGAGGCCTCCAACGCAAACATTACATGAATGGTTTCAGTTGGCAGTAGAGATACTTTGGTGTTGTTTGATCCGGGGTCCACATTTTCCTACGTGTCTTCATATTTTGCTTCTTATCTAATTATGCCCCGTGATTCTCTGAGTACTCTTGTATATGTATCTACACCGGTGGGTGATTCTATTGTGGTAGATCGAGTCTACCGTTCATGCATAGTGGTTATTGGTGGTCTGGAGACTTGTGTAGATATTTTACCTCTTGATATGGTTGACTTCGATGTCGTTTTGGGAATGGATTGGTTATCTCCCTGTCATGCTATTCTGGACTGTCATGCCAAGACTGTGACCTTGGCCTTACTGGGAGTACCCCGATTGGAGTGGAGGGGGACTCCTGGTCATTCTTCCGGCAGATTTATCTCATATATGAAGGCTCGGCGCATGGTCGAGAAGGGTTTTTTGGCCTATGTTCGTGATTCTAGTGCCGAGGTTCCTTCTACCGAGTCTGTGCCTATTGTTCGTGAGTTTCCAGAGGTATTCTCTGCTGACCTGCCGGGTATGCCACCCGACAGGGATATTGACTTTTGCATTGATTTGGCTCCGGGCACTCAGCCGATTTCTACCCCGCCATATCGTATGGCCCCGCCAGAGTTAAAGGATCAGTTACAGGATTTGCTAGCCAGTCTTTTTTAGGCCTAGTGTTTCTCCTTGGGGTGCGCCAATGTTGTTTGTTAAGAATAAAGATGGTACAATGAGAATGTGTATTGATTACTGGCAATTAAACAAGGTTACTATTAAGAATAAGTATCCTTTGCCGATGATTGATGATTTGTTTGACCAGCTTCAGGGTGCCACAATGTTTTCAAAGATTGATTTGAGATATGGTTACCATCAGTTGAGGATTAGGGCATCTGATGTCCCTAAGACAACCTTTCGCACTCGGTATGGTTATTATGAGTTCTTGGTGATTTCGTTTGGGTTGACAAATGCCCCAGCTGCTTTTATGGAGTTAATGAACCGAGTGTTCAGGCCTTATTTGGATTTGTTCGTGATTGTCTTCATTGACGATATTTTGGTTTACTCCCACAGTCGGGAGGAGCACGAGCAACACCTTCGAGTCGTCCTCCAGACTCTGAAGGACAGTCAGTTGTATGCCAAATTTTCGAAGTGTGAGTTCTGTTTGAGTTCAGTTGCATTTCTAGGCCATGTTGTGTCGGCCGAGGGTATTCAGATGGATCCCAAGAAGATTTCAGCAGTCAGAGATTGGCCTAGGTCCACCTCAGCTACGGAGATTCGAAGTTTCTTGGGCTTAGCAGGTTATTATCGTCGGTTTGTGGAGGGTTTTTCATATGTTGCAGCCCCGATGATCAAGTTGACTCAGAAGGGTGCCCAGTTCAAGTGGTCTGGTGAGTGTGAGGCGAGCTTTTAGAAGCTCAAGACAGCCTTGACCACGTCACCGGTGTTAGTTTTGCCCACAGGTTCAGTGCCATATACAGTGTATTGTGATGCTTCACGGGTTGGACTTGGTGCAGTGTTGATGCAGGATGGCAAGGTTATAGCTTATGCTTCACGTCAGTTGAAGGTTCATGAGAAGAACTATCCAGTTCATGACTTAGAGTTGGCATCCATTGTCAACGCGTTGAAGATTTGGAGACATTATATGTATGGTGTGTCATGTGAGGTGTTCACAGATCATAAGAGTTTGCAATATCTGTTCAAGAAAAAAGAGTTGAATATGAGGCAAAGAAGATGGTTGGAGCTGTTGAAAGACTACGACATTACCATCTTATATCATCCGGGGAAGGCCAATATGGTGGCCGATGCTTTGAGCCGAAAGTCAGTCAACATGGGTATTCTTGCTTATAGTCCGGTCGGGGAGCGACCGCTTGCTTTAGATGTTCAGGCTTTAGCCAATTGATTCATGAGATTGGATATTTCTAAGACTGACAGTGTTTTGGCTTATACCGTGGCCTTTTCTTCATTGTTTGATCGTACTCGGGACCGGCATTATGATGATCGTCATTTATGTGTTCTTTGGGATACGATTCGGCACGGAGGTGCCAAGTAGGTTACAGTTGGTGATGATGGAGTCTTGAGGATGCAGGGACGTATTTGTGTACCTGATGTTGATGTGATTCGTGAGTTGATATTGAAGGAGGCCCATAGTTCCCGTTATTCCATTCATCCGGGCGCCACAAAGATGTACCAGGATTTGCGGCAGCATTATTGGTGGCGGAGGATGAAGGAATATATTGTGGCATATGTAGCTCGGCGCTTGAACTGTCAGCAGGTTAAGTACGAGCACTAGAGACCCGGTGGGTTAATGCAGCGGATTGAGATTCCCGAGTGGAAGTGGGAGCGTATCACCATGGATTTCGTAGTTGGACTCCCACGGACTCAGAGGATGTTTGATGCGGTGTGGGTCATTGTGGATAGGCTGACCAAGTCAGCGCACTTCATTCCTGTATCAGTTTCGTATTGTTCGGAGAGGTTGGCAAAGATCTACATCAAGGAGATTGTTCGCATGCATGGTGTGCTCGTGTCTATTATTTCTGACCGAGGTACTCAGTTTACCTCCCATTTTTGGAGAGTATTTCAGCGTGAGTTGGGCACACGGGTTGAGTTGAGCACAACGTTTCATCCTCAGACGGACAGTCAGTCCGAGCGTACTATTCAGATCTTGGAGGATATGTTGCGATCATGTGTCATTGACTTTGGAGGTTCTTGGGACCAATTTTTGCCTTTAGCTGAGTTTATCTACAACAACAACTATTAATCGAGCATTCAGATGGCTCCCTATGAGGCGTTGTATGGCAGGCGGTGTCGGTCGCCAGTTGGGTGGTTCGAGCCGGGGGAGGCTAGGTTGTTGGGTTCAAAGTTAGTACAGGATGCCTTGGACAAGGTGAAAATCATTCAGGATTGACTTCGTATAGCTCAGTCCAGGTATTGCTTCGAGTGTCGCCTATGAAGGGCGTGATGAGGTTCGAAAAGAAGGGAAAGTTGAGCCCTAGGTACATTGTTCCCTTTGAGATTCTTGAGAAGGTAGGAGAGGAGGCCTACAGACTTGCTTTGCCGCCGAGTTTATCAGCCGTGCATCCGATGTTTCATGTATCTATGGTTCGGAAGTACCTTGCCGATCCATCTCATGTGCTAGACTTCAGTAGTGTCCAATTGGACAAGGATTTGACTTATGAGGAGGAGCTGGTAGCCATATTAGCCCGGCAGGTTCGTCAGCTGAGATCGAAGATTTATCCTTCGATCTGTGTTCAGTGGAGGGGTCAGCCTGTTGAGGCAGCTACTTGGGAGTCCGAGTCCCATATGCGGAGCCGATATCCCCATCTTTTCCCCGATTCAGGTATCTTTCTATGTCTGTTCGAGGACGAGCGTTCGTTTTAGAGGTGGAGATTGTGATGACCCAAAAGGTCATCCCGTGTATTTATGTGATGACCCAAAATGTCATCCCGTATATTTCTAGCTAATTCCGTGTTCCGAGGTC